>OZ034968.1:3019685-3147185 GCA_964030785.1 Siderastrea siderea | reverse complement strand
AGCCTGGCTTCTCCGGCAACAAGGCAAAGGCAAGCGGCCGAACAAGTCACGAAGTCTGACAACAACCGAGGAAAATGAGCTGTGGGAAAAAAAGAAGCTGGGAAAGGGAAGTCCACAAGTCCTGGTCCAAACAGTTTGGTGGCTCTTGACGCAGTAGTTTGGTCTTCGTGGTCGCCAGGAACACCACAGTATGAGGGTTGAAGATTTCTCCTTTGGACTGGATGAAAACAACATGGAGTACGTCGAATTCATCGAGAACCCGACCAAAACACGCCAGTCTGGATTGTCTGCAAAGCCCCGAAGCTTTCTTCCAAAAATGTTTGCCACTGGAGATGGGAGATGTCCCGTTGCAATCTTTAAAGAGTTTCTGTGGCGTCGTCCTCTCGAATTACGTACAACCGGTCCACTTTATCTCTCTTGCGTGTCAAATCCGTCCTCGCAAGTTTGGTACAAGCGGCAGCCGATGGGGGAGAACAAGATCAATGGCATGATGAAATCCGTCATCGAAGGAACGTCACTGGAGGATTCATCGAAAACATTTTCCAACCACAGTGCTAGGAAAACAGTTGTAAAGAAGTTGAAGACAGCAGGCCTCGAGCGAAGTTCAATTGTTAAAGTAACGGGCCACAGAAACGAGAAGTCACTGGATGACTATGACGAAGGAGATGAAAGTGAACAGCGGCAGCTTTCCCACACCATCAGCAACGCAAGAAACATCAACAGCCAGTTAGCTCGAGGAAACAGCTCAACGTCGGTCAGTAGTACCACCAGCAGTTCCAGCAACTTCAACACGTTCTCGCCCGACGTTCATTCCCGCGGCAACAACTTCAACCAAGCAGCTTTCGCGTTTCAGATGCCCAGCTACATATCCGGCCAGAATGATCAGCGTCAGTGTTTCATGAACATAAACCATTTCCACCAATGTCAAGTCACTTTTAACATGGGAAACACAGCAGCTCCTGAAAAGCCACAACCAGCTACACCACATGGCGAGGACAGTATTTCTAAGTGATTCATATTTCGAAAAGCTTTTTGAAAATGTCGATTGATTTCGTCTTAGTTAGATTCGACTACGAACAAGAACAACTTGAGCTCTTGAAATAAGCAAGTTTTGACGTTATTTCACATTTCTTTTTTCTTTGAGGTTTCCGAAACTTTAGAACGATAGCTGCTTCCAGAGAGAATATTTTTGATCTGTAAATTTCCACAAGTGCTTGCATGTCAATCAAGGATGTCATTTTTCAACCAATAACGTGAATGTAGGCGGGACCAGTGAGCCGTGACACGAAATAAACACGATTGAAGAGGAAAACAGAGTGAAATTTTTGCATGTGTTTTATTAACAAGTAATCACATGATTTTTCTCGTGCAATTTGGAATAAATAAGCACTCGTAAATTTTTCAAAGACTTCAAATTGCACTCGCCCTACGGGCTCGTGCGATTTTGTTAGCCTTTGAAAAATTTACTCGTGCTTATTTATTCCAAATTGCACTCGAAATCATGCGATTACCTATACATAAGTTAGTTCTATGCACTTAATATACCGAGTACGTTTTTAACACGTAACTGACCTAAACATTTGTGGTGTAATAATGTTTCACGATGCTTCTTGAAATATCGTATCATACACACTGATTTTGTACAACGTTTTGTCTCGTAAATAGGAAGATTGTGTCGGTGGCAATCCAAGACGAGGCCTATCGGTATGGAAGATATTACAAGTGGGTCTTCAGAAGGCTGAACATCGACCCGCGCAGAATAAGATTCAGCTACAGAAGCAGTCTGGCTGTGATCGGACGTGTCGGTCGTAAGCCATACTGGGTGCGGTTTATGAGTCGCCCGCAGAAACGTGGTCCTAGCTACGCATCAGCTCGAATCCCGCTCGGCCGTAAGTGAATTTCAGATAATCATAGAAGTAATCTATGCAATCTCCTGCCGTAAAGCTATTGGTAACCACTGTAGTGCGATGTGACTTTTGCAGCAAGCGCTGCTCTCGTCACACAAGAAATGGACTACAACTTCCATCAGAAAAGTGGGTTTGCTATTGCCTTAAGGAGTTTAAGGCATGTTTCAAATTCTACGTCATTATATTGTTAGTGTCGTATCCGACATTCTTGTACGAGATGTACAAGAATGATTTCCACAAGATTTGCACGAGTCAGTTCGTGTCGTGGGCTTCTATATTGAGGCGAGCCATCTTATCCTTACTATCCTTAATATGGCTTTGTTGTGTTGTGTTCACGTGAAAGGGCGGGTTAGTTCGCTTTGTAGGATCACAGTGGACACTACCTTCATCTAAGCAGCTAGTCATTTTGAAGCGATTTATAAATTTCTGAATTGTCTGAATCTGAGGAAAAAAGCTAAAACAAGACCAAAATAAGAATAAAAGAACAAATTTTCATTTTTAAAATAGTAAACAGCCAAAAAGTTGTGTAGAATGTACTGTTGTTAATCTCTCCTCTGAATTATCAGAAGTCATGAATTAAATTCATTCACAAGCTCAAACGTTGAAACCACATAAAACTTAGGATTTACCTCTCAAAGTAAGTGCTCGCGTAAACGAATCTTGGATACCCAAAGCTCACAGCTAGAAGCATATAGGCTGTGAAATGCTTAGTGTTCCAGCCAACATCTGGCGGCCACGACAGTTTCTTGTTTGCTAGCAGGATATTGGGATCCTTTTAGACTGCAACTCTGTACAGGGACAGATCGAGGGTCCTGATCTCTTTAAATTACTTTGCGGTATTTATTAGTACATTGACGAGAAAAATAACAATAGTATGCGTATCTTAAAGGCTCCAGAAGACGACGGCGAAGAATACTCAGGAGACGACGACGGAAGCGAAGGCGAAGAATCCGAAGACGAAAGCGACGAAGACGAAGGCGAAGAAGACGAAAAATTGCCAGAAGACGAAGAAGGCGAAGAAGGAGACGAAGTAAGCTAATTCTTTGTCTCAAGTTGCAGTTGGTTGAAAAATTTGTGGAGGCGCAGTTATCTCTTGGCTAGCCTATTCGACCTTGATCTGAAGGATGGTGTTTTGAGCCGCTTGTGCCCTTATGTTGTTTTCTAAGACATGACAACATGGCTTTACTTTCCTCTTTTCACGAAGAAGACTGAGAGACAATTAAAGCTCATGCTCATATTCAGCTTTGACATTTTAACTACTGGATGTAGATTTTAACAACTGACACAGTTATTTCTGCACGTTCTTAAAAATAGGGCTAGGTGCTTAAATCGAAACTAGCGAAGCGTTAGAAAAGATAACAAAATTGGCAGGGGAGTATAGCAATAGCCTTAGTCTCTTAAATCTTTTCTGTTTGAACTTACTTGTTGACAGGAATTTCGTTAAATGTTAGTTCAAAAATTTTGTGTTGGATCAATACAAAATAATTTTTGCAATTGGTTTCGTTCGAAACAACTTTGTTACCGACTATCCAAACAGATCTAGTGAGGCTGAAACGCTTAAATGACCACTTTGATGTTATTTGAAATCCAACAAAAATAGCTTCCAGGTAATCAACTCAGGTATTCTTGTTGGTATTCTTGTATTCTTGTTTCACACTTTTTCTCGTGTGAAACTATCAAAACAGTCTTCAATGTTAAATTCGTCTCTTATAAATTCATGTCCATATTTTCACACAGGAAGGACAATTGTATATTACCGCAGAAAACGTTATCGCATCAGACGGTTAGGGCGGTACACGATCCGCTGGCGAGGAAGAACTAAACCTCTCCGCGTCCTTAAGATATACATCCGCGGCAGATATCGGCTGATGAAGAGAAGAGGCAGATGGTGGCAAGTATATCTAAGAAGGCGCTGGTGTAGACTGATACGAGGAAGGCGCTGGTATTACAGATACGGACGACGCTGGGTGATAATCAGACGCGTCCGCCTGTCCGCACGTATTGTACGCAGAACATACCGCATACGCCCGCGTGGCCGCAAATTGTACGTGCGTTTCGGACGCCGCTTAAGACTTATTAAGACGCGGTTCGTACGTTTTATAAATTATAGAAGAAGACGCTTGATTGTAAAAAGAAGAGGAAGGAGAGTTGTTTTGCTGTATCGAGGAAAAAGGAGTCGACCCTTAAAAGTGAAGCGCTTCCGTGAGTAACTTTTCTTTGCCACTTAGAGGAGGCCTCCCTCGTACAAGCCTGGTGGTTTCTGGAGGTCTCCTCGCCACTCTTATTTAACATCTTACAGATAAATCAATTCTATCATAAGTAATGAGTAATCTCGAATTAATCCTTTAATCATTTTTTTCTTTCTTTCTATTCTACTGCTCTTGTAATGTCTTTGAGTAGCATAGCTGAATAAAATAAAAAAATATATATAGATTAGCTAGACTGATTGTTCTTAAACCCAATCTGCTGCATTTGGTTATTTGCACAATCAGAGTTACAAGCAAGAAGAGCTTTAACTTGTGGCAAGCGCGGAATAGCGTGGTAAATTATTAGGCTTTTGTTCTGTTAAGAAAGCATGTTTGTCGTGTATTTCGGCCAACTACACCTGTGAAGCATGTATTAGGCGAGAGCCTACTAGGGACATTACAAAAACACTTGAACAATTACAATCATCTATTTTCCGCTATAATTTGGGGTGAGGGGGAGGTTTTTCTATTGCTTTTTGTTAACATTTGAATAAATCACAATAAAGTTTTTCAAGAAACGATATGTTAAACAAAGTTGAGTCACTAGTTATGGAACCTTGCAAACTTTAAAGGAGACAACAGAGGTGAAACATGTTGGAAGCACCACAACCGTCTGCACATTCTGTTGTTTTTACGTGCACAGCTATGGCTACTTAACTGTAGTGTTTCTGTTAGACATTTATTTGATATGTGCAGTAGTGAACAATAGCTAACTCGAGAGAAAAAGCTCAGGAGCCCAATCAGTAGTTCACTGCGGCTCACATTATAAGTAAATAACAATAGTTTGAAAATTCATTCAATTCTGGAGTTCAATAAATGTTTGTGTACGCAGCACTTGAAGGTTTGGATTCCAGTCTTGAATTGGTCTAACATAGTCCAAAATATACTGTAGTTTGTGCATCTTCGACACATAAAACGTTGACGAAAAATTGCAACAAGCAGAAATGTGAACTATGGTTTTATTGAATCACAGGACGTTACAGTCGTCGGCTTGTACGGAAGAGAAGAAGAAGAAGGTTGCGCAGATACAGACGTGCACGTCGAAGACAGTTAAGACGAATCAGACGGTATTTCAGGAGGAGAAGACGAAGGCGAAGGACATATAAAAGACGAAGGCAAATACGGCGACGACGTCAACGACGGCGTAGAGGACGCAGAGGCCGAAGACGAAGAAGGAGAAGACGCCGACGTAAGTTGTTTAGTTCTAAAAAGATTACATGTAGCTAGTAAGAGAACTGAAATACTCCACAACAAAGAGCAGTACACGTATTCTGATTGGTTATCTGAGCGGTCCGTTTTCTCTGGCTTACAGATTTTTGCAAATTTCTGTGGTATTGAAGAACTGGACAAGAGCGATAATGATAGCAACTCTACTGAAAAGAGCTTTTTCGGTCCATATTGGGGAGATATTTTCCCGGCCAAATTTTGCAAGCCTCCTGCATGGTTCTTAAACTTGCATAAAAAAAGAACACGACCAAAAGTTCACCCAAGCCTTTCGTCCCTCCCGTCTGTCTCTTTTCGTTCTTTTGCCTCTTTCCCTCTACAGATCTTCCACCTTCCTCGTCATTAAATTTATTCTTTTGTTTTCACCCTGCATTATCAGGACGTCGAGTGATCAGATACCGCGGCAGACGTTGCGTGATCAGAAGAAGGAGGAAATACATTTTTGTCATCCGTGGAAAGAGAAAGATCATCCGTCGGTTTAGACAACGTGTGAGAATACGATTATTAGGACGATACCGAAGAATTAAACGTAGACGTGGAAGATGGCGCGTGCGTATCAATCGACGCTGGTGCCGACTGCGAAGGCGAAGGAAACGATGGTACTTCAAGCGCCGCCGGCGTTGGAACAGAATAAACCGCATCAGGCTGACCTGTCGTATTGGCCGCAGAAGAGTTCGTGTGAGATACCGTCGGCGAAGATGGCTTTTCCGAATTAAGAATGTCTGGAGGAGAATCAAGCGCCGCACAGTTAGGTTCATCAAGTACCGCGGGAGAGTGCGACTCGTAAGGAGAGTAAGGCGGGGCTACCGGGTGCGAGGAAGGAGGGGAAAATACGGTAAAGTCAGGAGATACAAGAAAAGGATTTACCGCCGGCGTGGACGCAGACGTGAGCATAAACCTTAAAACTGATAAATTGAATGCTCGTTTCCCTTCTGCCATGTTTGTTCTTGAATGAAGTACTTTGGACAGGTCAAAACCTAGAAAAATGGAAATGTTTTGGCTACAAAATAAACTTCTGAGTAATGATTTTGCATAAACTCATCTGAAACTTTGTAAGGTGTCTGCAACTAGCATGTTACACCACAGACGTATCACAGAACTTCTCTTGAACTTGTTATTGCGTATACACCTACCATGTTTCAGTACAGACATGTAACGTAGGAGAGAGACATGTCACGTCCAAGTAAGGATTTTGCACAATGCAACTACAACTAGCACAATGCACTACTAGGTTATCACATACAGCGAACTAGTTATTAGGAAATTAAAAATTAAACTTACAGTTTAAAGTTTTTATTAACTTATTAGGACAACAATTTTCATTCTGAGACCTAAACTTCGTCTTCGTCTTCCTACCGGTACTGATTTCGCCAAAGTTCAGAAGGTCATGCCAAAAGGTCCAAAAAGCCTCTGAAATCTGAAAAAATTCCAAGGAATTAGGAACGTGACATAAATTCATGAAAGTGTCGCGGAAATTTGGATATTGGAACAAAACCGTAGACCCATATTAATCAAAAGAACAAAATGAAAGACGGAAGCATTTTTTGGTATCGTAGTTTGGTCTTCCAACCTCCTTTTATTTAAGCCTGTATAACTCCCAGATAGTGTAATTTACCCTTCAATATTTCGACTTCTTGATAATGAAACGCGTGTTTAATGGGCAAAATCTCGGTAGGTGTGTCGAGGAGGCGTAGAAGAAGGCGGAAGATAAGAAGGAGGCGGCGAAGACGCAGGAGAAGGAGGCGAAGATTGAGACGAAGACGACGCCGCCGACGAAGAAGAAGACGACGAAGAAGGCGACGACGTAAGTATTGTGACAAACTACAAACCTTTTTCTCCTCGGTAACGAAATAGAAAATGAATTAAAATTTTTACCTCTGAGCAGCTTTCAAGTTCAGAATGCAATTAAAACGGCACCTCTTATCCCGCAAATAGATTTCTTAGTAGCTTTTCATTTTATCAATCGCCGTTAAGTATTTTATTCACATAATCAGAAACTACCACCAGATTTTACCACATTATTAAGATCAGTCCACCCATCCATCCAAACAACTTGGAGTCAGGATACCAGCATTGCGAGTAACAAAGATTATTACCGGGAATTACTGCTGAGAAGCTTTCAACGATGACCCGTTTTCATTAAAATGGTCACACTCTAAATATGCTTACATGTATATACAGTAAAGGTAGAATCACCTTTTGTGGAATAATAAACAGTTTCACACCTCTTTTATTGAAATAGTCACCTATAAGGAATTTGTCTAAAGACTAAGAAACCCACTAGATGGCTTGCTTCAGTAGCCTTTCATGTATCACAGTGTCTTTCACGTAATAAAGTGATGTTATCAATCCTTCCACAGGTATTTTGTATTTCCGTTTCCGCGGAAAAAGGCGGCGTGTGCGCAGAAGAAGACGCTACACTCTCAAGATAAGGGGCGTAAGAAGACGAATCAGGCGATTCAGACGGAGGCTGAGAATACGCATAAGAAAGAAATGGTGCAGAATAAGAAGAATTGGACGAAGATGGAGGGTGCGCGTTAGACGAAGATGGTGCCTCCTACGAAGACGCGGTCGTACCTGGCGTTACAGAATACGCCGCACTTGGAGACGTTTAAGGCGTGTCAGGATCACAATCCGCTTTAGGCGTAGAAGATGCCGCGTGAGATGGCGTGGAAGACGCTGGCTTCTAAGATTCAGGAAGAGATGGCGGTCAATCAAGCGCAAAACGTTCGGTTATATCCGTTACAAACACCGCAGAAGGGTTGTGAGAATCATAAAAGGCAGACGAATCAGGTTTAGACGTAAAATATACCGAATCAGGAGGAGGATCATTAGGCGAAGACGTAAGTTAAAGGCTGGTCAAAGCTAATGTTAATAAATTTGTGTCGTCCAATATACTAATTGCAAGGAAAATCTCGCACTTCAGGTATATTATTGTACTCTCGCTTGCTTTTACCCGCAACGAGACAGCTTTTTGCGGGGCGACAAGCTAAACTATACTTGATTTTAATTAACTCGCATACAATAGAACAAAACAACACAACACAACAAAACAACATAACACAGGGAGGCAACGTGGCCGAGTGGTAAGGGCACTGGACTTGTAATGCAATAACTTTTATTTATACACCATAAAAAGTTTAAAGCTCAGACCTTGTGGGGTTGTGTGCAAAATAAAAAATAAAAGATAAAAGCTAATGACAATGAAATTACAACAAACTAAAAATTGAAATTCATGGATAATGCTAAAAATTAAATTCAAAACCCCTAACAACTCCATTTTTTTTAAAATTTGCAATTGGAGTTAATAAAAGAAAAAATTGTCTTCCCTGTGCACGGCGGTATTATGGGACAACAAGTTAATGGTGACATCTTTGCGTTGTCGTTTGTCTCACGATAAATTCTTCAGGGACTGATGATTGTACTTCCGGTCATGTCTAGCTATAATGTTTTCCAGAGGTATATGGGTATATGCATACTTTTTCAAACAAGCGACTGTCCAATCAGAAGTCTGCAACAACCTGCAGGAAACCAAATGAAGGCCATACATGAACTTGAGTTGGTTTTCGGACAGTCGTTCTTGCATTGCGTTTGGACAGTCGCTCTCACGAAAGCATGCAAATTGGGGATACTTTGGCTCGCCGTGCTCCAAATACTTGGCTCATCATCATGTCAATGTCGATGACATAAAGCCTTTGCCTATAATACATGATGTGGAAGCGACGTGCTTCCGAAACTTTCTCAGTTACAGCTAAGCATTTTAACTGAATAAAACCTTTTAAACAGATTCTACACCACTTCAACTCGTTTGAAGTTATCAGTGAAAAACCTGCTGCTGATGATGATGACGATGATGATGATGTTGACGACGATAACGATGACGATGATTAATCTAACCGTTGATTAGGTTGTCAGTGAATAAGAAAAAAAAAGCTCCGTCGGAGGGCGTGCGACTAACATAAGTGGATTTTCTCGTGTGTATTCAGGTGTCAAACGGTACGGTCGTCGTGCAAAAAGAATTAGGCGACGAAGACGAAGAAGACGCAGACGAAGGAGAAGAAGAAAACGGCGAAGACGGCGCAGGAGGAGAAGAAGACGGCGCCGACGCCGACGCCGGCGAAGAAGGCGAAGAAGGAGACCACGAAGAGTGAGAAGGCGACGACGAACGAAGAGAAGACGGAGAGGACGACGTAAGTAACTATAGACGCATAGACTGAATGAATGACCAAAAGAAAGGCATTTAGTCGATCACGTAAGACTTCTGTTTTTATTCAGGGACTGAAAACTGGTTCGTTCGAGTCGAAAGCAAAGAGTTAAATGTGGGTCAGCTCCTTATTTACATATAGCAAAATTCAAATCAATACACACTTACACCAGTGACGTTTCCCATTAAATGCTAACTTTTTAGGGCATTCAATACGTCACGGAATGTCTCTGCAATTTATTTTCTTGTTACAGAACACCTGGTTTGGTTTTCTTCTCCCGCTGTGTTTTACTTGTTTACTTCACTGGCACGGCAGCCAAAAATCAAAATAATTTTGGTAAATTTTTCAAGTAAACAAACTGATTGAATTATTTACTTCTAACATTACATACAAAGAAGAGATTCATATTTTTTGGTTTGGTCGCTTTTACTGTGTACTACACATATCCATTGTAAAATCCCATTTTATTTAAATCAGGCGGCAGGTTTATGTTACCGCCGCAGAGTCTGTCCAATTAGAACAAGAAAGAAATTCTTCATCACCGTGGGCAGGAGAAGAAAGACAATTCGCAGACTGCGCCTGGAAAAGCCGCGATACCGAAGGGTGATGCCGTGCGATATCGTGCAAAAGTGGAAAAAAAAATTGTCTCGTGTGACAGAGCCTTTCAAGCCGGCGCCATTTTCTCTAGTTGACATAAAATCAAGAAAGGTTGCGCAAGATTTTGAGTTTGCCGACATGAATGCGAACATATGTTTTCCAAATGTTGCTGCAGCGTTAACACACGCAAGCACGAGTTCCAAACTTAAGTTCGTCGTACGAACGCGCCTATGAGACTAGTTCTATTTGTCGCCATCTGATGCTGAAAAGTTTGCAAATTTTAGTTTGTTGTACAGACTTTTTTGCTTTCAATTAGTTTTTAGAAGTTTCGGATCTGTCAGAGTGGGTAATGTGATACTTTTTTTGAATTCTTTCTTTAGGTCGTTACAGAGGGCGTAGAAGAAGGCGTCGTCCCAGTCGACGTAAGTTTGCGTCGTAATTTTTCTACTAGGCAAAAACGAAGGCGAAAGAACCGTTTTTCACCTAATATTTGGGATTTTGCTTAAAGCAAAAACACACAGGAAATAAGTGCACCTTAAGTGTCTGGAGAAAATTATTAATGCAAGTTACTGATCAGTACTTGCCTGTGGTACTGTTTATTACGCTGTACAAGTTGGTTCTGACGTCTAAGGAAGTATACCGTAGTTGAAATCCGGACTGTATGGAACCATTAAGAGCAATAATTTCCTGTAGTGTTGTTTATTATTACACTGTACGAGGTGATTCTCATGTTTTAGTAAGAACATGAAATCCTAAAATGTTGCCATTCAAGAGCAGTTATCTCCTGTAGTACTGATTATTATCCGTGCAAGCTATTTACAAGTATTTTAGCGTCGTGCTTTTTAGCGAGTCCAAGTGTTCCAGTCCGCCCTGGTTGGCGTGACCACCCTCTGCGGGTTTTCAAGTATAGTGAACTACTATTTTGTCTTCTCAATCAAGTTGTTGTTTTTAAAACATTTGATGAATTGTGACAGTAAATAATATCCTTTCTTGTTTGAAACAGGAAGGAGATATCTCCGCTTCCGTGGCAAACGACGTCGTGTAAGAGTAAGAAGGAGATACTTCTTCGGACGCCTAAAGAGACGCATCCGTAAGTTTAGGAGAAGAATAAGGATTAAAATCGGCCGAAAACTGAGGAGAATTAAACGCTATAGAAGGCGATGGCGCGTCCGTTACCGAAGAAAATGGTGTGGACTTAAAAGACTTGGTCGTAAGTGGTTCTTAAGAAGGAGAAGAAAATGGAGGAGAATAAAACGTGTCAGGCTGATTTTAAGATGGAGAAAGCGAAGAATCCGAATCAGAAGGCGTAGGAAGGTATGGTACATAAAGCGAAAGAAGCGGTGGATACGCATAAGGCGCCGCGTACGTTGCAGCATACGCATCCGTGGCAGACGAGTGAGAGTGAAACTGATTGGCAAAAGACGAGTGAAGATCTTTAGGAAGGGTCGTTATGGTAAAACACGGCGGATCCGTTTCAGACGTAAGTTGAGTTAAATGTAAATGATATGTTATAAATCAACGTCAGAGTGTCCGTTAAGCATCACTGTAAACTAAATTGTCGCCCAATGATCAGGGTTTGCTAACTCATCAAAATATCCTAATACGGAAGGCGGCGTCGCTTGCGAGGTGACAAATAGCAATTGATATATCTGGGTATCGTTACAAAGAAAGAGTATTTTTATTTATTGTCAAAAAATTTCGCTTGATTTAAACAAGAATCAAGAAAGAACAAAAAAATCATCCTTTCTAAGACGGGAATGGATATCTGACTATCTATTTAAAAAAATTTAAGAAAACCCTGAAAAAAGCAGTGAGAAAGAAGAGTTGTAATTATCTACAATTACATGAATGGATGATATGCAAAGTAAAGAAGCCACTGGAATAACTTACAAACATTCAAACGATTAAAACAATATAAAACAATCTAGCTGAAGGGAAATTATCCAACTTTTAAGAATGATGATGACCTTCGCACTTAAAGGTATCAACTTAAGCAGTTGACAAAAGAACGACTTGAAAAAGGTCTGAAAAGCATGAATTTTTCAGGTCGTTCTTTTATCAACTGCTTAAGGTTCTATCTTAAACTGCAAAGGTCATAATCAATTCTTATTTACCTGCAGCTCACACATACAACCGTTTCATATATTCATTCTCAATCCAAATTTTGTTTTAAATTAATTTAGGTCGAAGAAGGAGGAGAAGACGGCGAAGAAGGAGACGTAAGGAGTTATAATTAATCAGTACCGTTACAGCTTTTATATCCATCTACAAGATGTTCATTTAAGGATAAAAATTAGCGAGAAAAGTTTAACGCAACGTTTCGATGTCTCCATGACATCATTTTCAAGTGAGAAAGTAAATTATAGATGAGTTAATATATACAAGGTGAGGTGTTAAAAAAGTAAACAATAAGTAACATATTTGGCGTGTAATTGTGTGTGCATGGTAAGTATATCTAAATAAATAGTTTTGCGCAGATCGAGTCCGATTGCGCGTTCAGTTTTGGTTTCTTCTTCTTTATAAACAGCATTTCGTAAATTAAACAGTCCAGTTTTCCGCCGCATTACTTGAGGACGGAAAAGTTGCTGTTAAGGTCGCCGATAGTTTCAATGCCGTGGTCGTTCTTTAGATGCTTGCCGATTGCTGAAAAACGGTGTTCGTCAATACGTTGGTGTAAATGCCGGCTAGTATAGCCGACATACTCTGCATCGCACAGATCACATTGATAATTGTACACCACGTATTGTTGGTTGACTAAGGGTGTTTTGGGCTCACGCATCTTAAGGTCTTCACCAGTTTTGCGGCTCCTAAAAACTGGTTGAAGAGTGTGATCGATTCTCTATTAAATCACCTATATTTTATTTTCTCACTTGAAAATGATGTCATGGAGACATCGAAACGTTGTGTTAAACTTTTCTCGCTAATTTTTATCCTTAAATGTTTATACAAGATGTACAAGGAACTTTCTGGAGGTGTTTTGGCTGTAATGCTCCAGCAAAGTTCGGCTCATTACGGTTAAATTTGTTCTAAAACACACGTTGTCAATTATAGCTTTTGTTCAATTATGGCTGTACTTGTGAATTCAGTTTCTGACAGAGTGAAGTTGATACTCAGTTTTTTTTTCATTTACGCAAAGAGAAAATATTTGATGAATTGCAACAGTAAATAAAATCCCTTTCTGTTTGAAACAGGTAGGAGATATCTCCGCTTCCGTGGCAAACGACGTCGTGTAAGAGTAAGAAGGAGATACTTCTTCGGACGTCTAAAGAGACGCATCCGTAAGTTTAGGAGAAGAATAAGGATTAAAATCGGCCGAAAACTGAGGAGAATTAAACGCTATAGAAGGCGATGGCGCGTCCGTTACCGAAGAAAATGGTGTGGACTTAAAAGACTTGGTCGTAAGTGGTTCTTAAGAAGGAGAAGAAAATGGAGGAGAATAAAACGTGTCAGGCTGATTTTAAGATGGAGAAAGCGAAGAATCCGAATCAGAAGGCGTAGGAAGGTATGGTACATAAAGCGAAAGAAGCGGTGGATACGCGTAAGGCGCCGCGTACGTTGCAGCATACGCATCCGTGGCAGACGAGTGAGAGTGAAACTGATTGGCAAAAGACGAGTGAAGATCTTTAGGAAGGGTCGTTATGGTAAAACACGGCGGATCCGTTTCAGACGTAAGTTGAGTTAAATGTAAATGATATGTTATAAATCAACGTCAGAGTGTCCGTTAAGCATCACTGTAAACTAAATTGTCGCCCAATGATCAGGGTTTGCTAACTCATCAAAATATCCTAATACGGAAGGCGGCGTCGCTTGCGAGGTGACAAATAGCAATTGATATATCTGGGTATCGTTACAAAGAAAGAGTATTTTTATTTATTGTCAAAAAATTTCGCTTGATTTAAACAAGAATCAAGAAAGAACAAAAAAATCATCCTTTCTAAGACGGGAATGGATATCTGACTATCTATTTAAAAAAATTTAAGAAAACCCTGAAAAAAGCAGTGAGAAAGAAGAGTTGTAATTATCTACAATTACATGAATGGATGATATGCAAAGTAAAGAAGCCACTGGAATAACTTACAAACATTCAAACGATTAAAACAATATAAAACAATCTAGCTGAAGGGAAATTATCCAACTTTTAAGAATGATGATGACCTTCGCACTTAAAGGTATCAACTTAAGCAGTTGACAAAAGAACGACTTGAAAAAGGTCTGAAAAGCATGAATTTTTCAGGTCGTTCTTTTATCAACTGCTTAAGGTTCTATCTTAAACTGCAAAGGTCATAATCAATTCTTATTTACCTGCAGCTCACACATACAACCGTTTCATATATTCATTCTCAATCCAAATTTTGTTTTAAATTAATTTAGGTCGAAGAAGGAGGAGAAGACGGCGAAGAAGGAGACGTAAGGAGTTATAATTAATCAGTACCGTTACAGCTTTTATATCCATCTACAAGATGTTCATTTAAGGATAAAAATTAGCGAGAAAAGTTTAACGCAACGTTTCGATGTCTCCATGACATCATTTTCAAGTGAGAAAGTAAATTATAGATGAGTTAATATATACAAGGTGAGGTGTTAAAAAAGTAAACAATAAGTAACATATTTGGCGTGTAATTGTGTGTGCATGGTAAGTATATCTAAATAAATAGTTTTGCGCAGATCGAGTCCGATTGCGCGTTCAGTTTTGGTTTCTTCTTCTTTATAAACAGCATTTCGTAAATTAAACAGTCCAGTTTTCCGCCGCATTACTTGAGGACGGAAAAGTTGCTGTTAAGGTCGCCGATAGTTTCAATGCCGTGGTCGTTCTTTAGATGCTTGCCGATTGCTGAAAAACGGTGTTCGTCAATACGTTGGTGTAAATGCCGGCTAGTATAGCCGACATACTCTGCATCGCACAGATCACATTGATAATTGTACACCACGTATTGTTGGTTGACTAAGGGTGTTTTGGGCTCACGCATCTTAAGGTCTTCACCAGTTTTGCGGCTCCTAAAAACTGGTTGAAGAGTGTGATCGATTCTCTATTAAATCACCTATATTTTATTTTCTCACTTGAAAATGATGTCATGGAGACATCGAAACGTTGTGTTAAACTTTTCTCGCTAATTTTTATCCTTAAATGTTTATACAAGATGTACAAGGAACTTTCTGGAGATGTTTTGGCTGTAATGCTCCAGCAAAGTTCGGCTCATTACGGTTAAATTTGTTCTAAAACACACGTTGTCAATTATAGCTTTTGTTCAATTATGGCTGTACTTGTGAATTCAGTTTCTGACAGAGTGAAGTTGATACTCAGTTTTTTTTTCATTTACGCAAAGAGAAAATATTTGATGAATTGCAACAGTAAATAAAATCCCTTTCTGTTTGAAACAGGTAGGAGATATCTCCGCTTCCGTGGCAAACGACGTCGTGTAAGAGTAAGAAGGAGATACTTCTTCGGACGTCTAAAGAGACGCATCCGTAAGTTTAGGAGAAGAATAAGGATTAAAATCGGCCGAAAACTGAGGAGAATTAAACGCTATAGAAGGCGATGGCGCGTCCGTTACCGAAGAAAATGGTGTGGACTTAAAAGACTTGGTCGTAAGTGGTTCTTAAGAAGGAGAAGAAAATGGAGGAGAATAAAACGTGTCAGGCTGATTTTAAGATGGAGAAAGCGAAGAATCCGAATCAGAAGGCGTAGGAAGGTATGGTACATAAAGCGAAAGAAGCGGTGGATACGCGTAAGGCGCCGCGTACGTTGCAGCATACGCATCCGTGGCAGACGAGTGAGAGTGAAACTGATTGGCAAAAGACGAGTGAAGATCTTTAGGAAGGGTCGTTATGGTAAAACACGGCGGATCCGTTTCAGACGTAAGTTGAGTTAAATGTAAATGATATGTTATAAATCAACGTCAGAGTGTCCGTTAAGCATCACTGTAAACTAAATTGTCGCCCAATGATCAGGGTTTGCTAACTCATCAAAATATCCTAATACGGAAGGCGGCGTCGCTTGCGAGGTGACAAATAGCAATTGATATATCTGGGTATCGTTACAAAGAAAGAGTATTTTTATTTATTGTCAAAAAATTTCGCTTGATTTAAACAAGAATCAAGAAAGAACAAAAAAATCATCCTTTCTAAGACGGGAATGGATATCTGACTATCTATTTAAAAAAATTTAAGAAAACCCTGAAAAAAGCAGTGAGAAAGAAGAGTTGTAATTATCTACAATTACATGAATGGATGATATGCAAAGTAAAGAAGCCACTGGAATAACTTACAAACATTCAAACGATTAAAACAATATAAAACAATCTAGCTGAAGGGAAATTATCCAACTTTTAAGAATGATGATGACCTTCGCACTTAAAGGTATCAACTTAAGCAGTTGACAAAAGAACGACTTGAAAAAGGTCTGAAAAGCATGAATTTTTCAGGTCGTTCTTTTATCAACTGCTTAAGGTTCTATCTTAAACTGCAAAGGTCATAATCAATTCTTATTTACCTGCAGCTCACACATACAACCATTTCATATATTCATTCTCAATCCAAATTTTGTTTTAAATTAATTTAGGTCGAAGAAGGAGGAGAAGACGGCGAAGAAGGAGACGTAAGGAGTTATAATTAATCAGTACCGTTACAGCTTTTATATCCATCTACAAGATGTTCATTTAAGGATAAAAATTAGCGAGAAAAGTTTAACGCAACGTTTCGATGTCTCCATGACATCATTTTCAAGTGAGAAAGTAAATTATAGATGAGTTAATATATACAAGGTGAGGTGTTAAAAAAGTAAACAATAAGTAACATATTTGGCGTGTAATTGTGTGTGCATGGTAAGTATATCTAAATAAATAGTTTTGCGCAGATCGAGTCCGATTGCGCGTTCAGTTTTGGTTTCTTCTTCTTTATAAACAGCATTTCGTAAATTAAACAGTCCAGTTTTCCGCCGCATTTCTTGAGGACGGAAAAGTTGCTGTTAAGGTCGCCGATAGTTTCAATGCCGTGGTCGTTCTTTAGATGCTTGCCGATTGCTGAAAAACGGTGTTCGTCAATACGTTGGTGTAAATGCCGGCTAGTATAGCCGACATACTCTGCATCGCACAGATCACATTGATAATTGTACACCACGTATTGTTGGTTGACTAAGGGTGTTTTGGGCTCACGCATCTTAAGGTCTTCACCAGTTTTGCGGCTCCTAAAAACTGGTTGAAGAGTGTGATCGATTCTCTATTAAATCACCTATATTTTATTTTCTCACTTGAAAATGATGTCATGGAGACATCGAAACGTTGTGTTAAACTTTTCTCGCTAATTTTTATCCTTAAATGTTTATACAAGATGTACAAGGAACTTTCTGGAGATGTTTTGGCTGTAATGCTCCAGCAAAGTTCGGCTCATTACGGTTAAATTTGTTCTAAAACACACGTTGTCAATTATAGCTTTTGTTCAATTATGGCTGTACTTGTGAATTCAGTTTCTGACAGAGTGAAGTTGATACTCAGTTTTTTTTTCATTTACGCAAAGAGAAAATATTTGATGAATTGCAACAGTAAATAAAATCCCTTTCTGTTTGAAACAGGTAGGAGATATCTCCGCTTCCGTGGCAAACGACGTCGTGTAAGAGTGAGAAGGAGATACTTCTTCGGACGCCTAAAGAGACGCATCCGTAAGTTTAGGAGAAGAATAAGGATTAAAATCGGCCGAAAACTGAGGAGAATTAAACGCTATAGAAGGCGATGGCGCGTCCGTTACCGAAGAAAATGGTGTGGACTTAAAAAACTTGGTCGCAAGTGGTTCTTAAGAAGGAGAAGAAAATGGAGGAGAATAAAACGTGTCAGGTTGATTTTAAGATGGAGAAAGCGAAGAATCCGAATCAGAAGGCGTAGGAAGGTATGGTACATAAAGCGAAAGAAGCGGTGGATACGCGTAAGGCGCCGTGTACGTTGCAGCATACGCATCCGTGGCAGACGAGTGAGAGTGAAACTGATTGGCAAAAGACGAGTGAAGATCTTTAGGAAGGGTCGTTATGGTAAAACACGGCTGATCCGTTTCAGACGTAAGTTGAGTTAAATGATATGTTGTAAGTCGAAACGTCAGAGTTTCTATTAAGTTTTATTATGGAAACCAAAAATTATGATGTCAACTGTTGAATAATTAGCGCTGTGTAAAGTCATTTTCAGCTGTATTTCAATTAATAATCTTACCTTTCGCTGTGAAACTGCGACACACGAAGTAGTTTCATTGGTACTGATCATGATTATGAGTCCCATTGTAGATAAAGGGTTGGTTAGTCTAGATTCATATATTAAGATGGTTTTCTCGGACAGGTTTGTGCATATTACGTATTCATTAGACAAAAAAAGAAACCAGCAACCACAATCTGCAAAGTAGTGCATTTTGGAACAAATTGCACTTACAATGATCTCTTCACTGTGCATTGCAAGTTGCAAGAAAAATTGCCTTGTGTAATGGTGCATCAAGATAACTTGTTCAAGATTTGATGAATGGACAGAGAAAATCTGTCGAGAAAAGTTGTCGCCAACATGTCTGGTAACTATTGTTACGATGTTCACATACGGTAACTTGAGATTACCTACACGAGTTGGCCAAGTTTAGTTAGTCGTGTGAAAATTGCTTTACAGCCTGTTTCACTATCAATTAAGTTCTTGGGAATGAATATACGAAATACTTATATATGTGAACTGCGGATGAAATATGAAATGATGTTGACCCTCACAGTTAAAGATGTCAGCTCAAGCAGTTGATAAAGAACAACCTGAAAATGTCCAGGCTTGAACAGGATTCGAACGCATGACCTCTGCGCCGGTATCGCAGAGGTCGTGGGTTCCAATCCCGTTCCAGCTTGAACACTTTTCAGGTTGTTGGTTGTTCTTTTATCAACTGCTTAAGTTGATATCTTTAACTGCGAGGGTCAACGTCATTTCATATTTCATCCGCAGTTGACATATATTAGTATTGCAACATAATTTATAATTAAGTTCTTATAAGTTTCAGATCTGTAAGAGTTCATCATGTAATAACCTTAAATTCTTTCTCTAGGTCGCTACAGGGGACGTAAAAGAAGAAGACGACGCCCCAGTCGACGTAAGTTTACATCGTAATTTTTTTTCCAGCCAGAAACAAATAAAGAGGTGACCCTTTCACACCAAATTGCTTCCAGGAAAATTTTAGGAAAAGTGAAAAATTCTGGCGGCAGACACTTGTTCCCCCACCCCAAGCTCAATATGGTTAAAGAGATAAGAAAAGATGGAATAATCAACATGTCGCGAGCGTGGGACAAAGATAAAATCTGAGTCCCTGACAGGAATCGAACCCATGACCTTCCGTACACCGGTCGGACGCTGTAACCACTGAGCTACTGGGATACTCGTGGCGAGCGTAGGTCATATTTACTCAGTTCGTGTGACACGCGTCCTGCATACTGCTTGGATCAGCAATGTCGAAGTGCCCTATAGGTGATAAATAAAGAAAGATGGTGAATGTGGTGAGGTTTGACATTTTAGTCGCTTCTTGAACATGACCATACCTCAAAAAATTGATTTAACTCCACCTCTAAGCCGTTAAACCTAAATTTTGTGTACGAGATGTTCAAATATCTTTGATCCCCTTTTCGTGAAAACAGCCTCTAAAACCTCCAAAGGTTGTCTACAAGGTCTCTTCAGGTGTTTGACTCAGAAATGATTCCAATTTCCAGTTTTCTATTTTTATATCTTATTATGTTCTCAATAATTCATTTATTATTTCACAGGGCCCACACTGACAGTAGTTGCATAACTGAAGTGGTTACCATGTATAAATATTTTCAATTATTATTATTAATCACGTGTTTTATTACGAAAGTTCCTACAAAATGGTAACTGGTAACTCGGACAGAAACTCAACTCCAGTGATACCCAGTTTAAACACATTTGGATACTGCAGTATGTAAAAATTAATATTTGAAACAAAAAAATATTTGTTTAACCTAGGACTCAGGAGCGAGCGCTCAACAAATCTTAGTCCCGAGTCTTTCGTCCTAATGACAAAGATGCCAAGAGCGGAAACTCGCCCCAGGTCACGCGTTTCAGTGTGACTTCGTTAGAAGTGTGAAGCACGTTTGGGTAGAACTTAAATGAGGCACAATATCAATGACTCATGACATGTTTCACGACCGAGTGTAAGGACCACAACAACGACGACCACAACAACTACGTTGCAGTTTTGGTGATATGCAGCTTTTAACTGCTTACCTACTCTTATTTCTTTAGGCATCAGTAGACGCAGACGCAGACGACGAAGAAGACGCAGACGAAGAAGAACAAGACGACGCCGTCGAAGAAGACGTCGACGGCGCAGGAGAAGGAGACGCCGAACTCGGCGAAGGAGGAGACGACGAGGTAAGCAGCACTGGCTTTGCAGTCGCACTGCAGCCATGGGCTAATCAGTCCAAAATCACAGTGTAGTGGATTTGTACACCGCACCACGGTCTTACTACAGACAATTGTTCTGCAATTGTTCTGCAATTGCATCCCAGTATATAGCATTTGCAGTGCTACTTCAGTTATGTGATAAGTGATAAGTTATATATGTTTGCATCTCATTTGATTGCACTTCCTTGAAAAATAAAAGGTTATATTAAGTAGCCATGTTTTAAAAAGAACGGAAAAAACCTCAAAACTCGCATTTCTAGGCAAGGGCAATGCGAGGAGTCGCAAGGCGAAACATGGGAAACGTATTTTTTGTGAAAAAATGCCTCTCGTCGGGTCTTACAACCATCACGTCCTGGATCTTAAAGTCGGTGATTTACTATACTGAGGTTGTTCTGCAAAAATGTTGTAATCTTTTAAAAATGGCAGCGCTGTCGAATTTCAGTCCGTTTACAGGCGTACCTCGTTGATAGAGAAGATTCACTGTAGTCACATATACTAAAAAAGTCACTTCTGCTTTATAGTGAGGCACCGTATCAAAGTTCGTTACAGAGGAAGATACAGACGCGTCAAGTACCGCCGACGCTATGTCGTTAGGTTCAGAAAACGAAGATATCAAATCCGTGGCTTACTTAGAGGTCGGTGCACAATAAAGGTTAGGGGAAGACCACGACCAATCCTACGCAAACGTGGAAAATGGTTTGTACGTTATGGACGTCGCAGAGTAAGGGTGTTCCGTCGCGGCAGAAGACGTTATATCAAATGGGGAAGAAAGATAATCTACTTGAGGTGGAGATTCAGGATACGGTTCAAGGGCGTCCGTCGCGTTGTGCGGTGCCGCGGTAGAAGATGGAGCATCAAAACTGGCCGTAAATGGAGAGTTATCAGGAGACGTAAGACCCGGTATGTGCGAATCGGGCGCCGCAGATACCCAGTCATAAGACGAGGACGAAGTTACCTGATACGAAGAAACAAACGTTGGAAGAGATTAAGAGTGAAAAGAAGACGAAGGAGAGGACGAAGACGTCGTAGACGTAAGTTACAACCTATTTAAACTTTCACCTTCTGAAGCAATGGGCTTAGGAATATGCAACTCGAAGGAAATTGGAAAACACTCGTCATGTTCGCGTTTATGGCCAACAAGGCCGGCGCGAATTTTTACAGTATGGACAGTTTCTTTATTATGAATGAGTTAGAGAGGCATGCGAGCTGGAGCTCGTTCTTGATCGTAGCTAGTATTATCTATGTGATACAATGAGATATTGACTTGAGATAACCACACCCTCTTTAGGCGGTCGGCGATACCGGTTGCGCAGACGACGGCGACGGAGAAGAAGGCTTCGTAGACGCAGAAGAAGGCGAACAAGGAGACGACGAAGGAGACGAAGAAGGATAATCAGGAGACTACGAAGGAAATACAGAAGTAAGATTTCAATAAAGGAATCCATGCAGCCTGATGCGATCAGGTTGATTTAGGTTCAGTTAGGCCAATACTTGGCATGGTTACTAGTTTCAGCACTGGTTCTATGTTTTAACACAAATAAATGTTACCTTCGTTGTTGTTTTCTTGCTTTTGGAATGATCGATGAGATGGTGGAAAACTTATAGTGATGGTTAGTACAGTTTTTGGCAAAGTCTAGGCATTTGAAAGGGTGTTCTTGTGCTTAAAGAACTCTGAATGTTCGTTGGCTCTCGTACCCAGAGCTACAATCTGTATAGGTTTCGTTTTAGATAAATTTAAAATCACTCAATGTTTAAACTTTTCACTCCAAAGAACGAATGTTGTCAACACGGAAAATAAAATTTTCTCTTTCACCAAAACAAAAAGCAAAAAAACAAGACCACATAAACGTCCTGCTTAAGGCCTTTCCTTTGAATGGGAAAATGCACTTGTTTTTATTATTCTTTCATCCAAAAGGCTCATAAGTTTTAATTTACAGAGACGTGACCAAAGGTTAAGTTATGTAACGTGGTTGTAACTTCGTCCGTAACTACTCAAATGAAAGCGTTTTTTTCTTTAGCACTCTTTATTTAGTTTTTCAAGACTTGGAAAACTGAAATTTGTAAGACTTGTTGTTGCTTGCCTTAATACACTTTTCTGCTATGCTGTAGGATTAAGAAGACCCAGAAGAGTTAGAATCCGCTTCCGTCGTGTCTATCGTCGCGTAATAACTCGCCGTCGATACATTATCAAATACAAGAGACGAAGGTTCCGTATCCGACGATTCACACGCGGACTGTCAATAAGAGTATTGCGAAGACCAAGACGAATCTATCGACGAGGTGGACGATGGTATGTTCGCATGGGACGAAGAAACGTACGGGTGGTACGACGTCGCGGACGCCGCTGCATCCGATGGGGAAGAAGATGGGTGCGCTTGACTTGGAGATTCACTTTCCGGTTCAAGGGCGTTAAGAGGGTTGTCAGGTAAGCAAAGTTGGCGCATTCTTGTTAACCGCTCGGCTCCCGTCAATGCAGGCTACGACCTAGAATTTCTCCAAGATGATTGGCTTTGTTTTGGACGATATGAATTATTTTGATCCTCTGGGTTGGAGTGCTTGAAGTACTTGGATGTGAAGCGCGTAGAATTCCTTTGTGCATATTTATGTGTGTATAGGCTGTAAGCGTATAGCACAAATGGCTGCGAAACGAAAACTATCATTTCGTCCAATAAGCCACCATTTTGTTTCTACATCACTCCTCGTATGTGGCCAGCCGGTGGAATTTCTAGTGTTTCATCCAAAGAAACAAAACGATTAGGCGACTTGAAAGGAGCAGTGACGTGGAGATTTTCATTATTTTGGAAAAAATGTGCTAATCAGTATAAGACGCTTACCCTGCCACAATTAGTTTTAACGATTTTATCTAGGACACAAGGAATTATCTTGAAAAATTCCACCCGACGTTTTTTTAGTTGGAATCCATTTCGATCTTGACAAATACACCACCTAAACTGAACATTATTTTTAAGCTGCCAGTTACGCAAGTTTGTCTCTTAGATTTTCAAACTGACTTTACAAATAAATGAAACTGTCCCTTTAAGTAGGACCTATTTCCTTCCAAGGTTAGTGAACTGAGAAGAGGAGAACGAGAGCACATCATGAAAAGTTGTCTCGGTGCGCTTACTGTTTGCCTTCTCGCCCAAAGATGCGCAAGACAAACGTCTCTTTGTCTATTACAAGCGAAGGCTGGCTCGGTTTTCTAACACAGCGTCATTGAGGTTTGATGGCTTACGCCCTGACTGTAACGGATTTTTCCTGGATCCTGTAGGCTAAAATTTCCCCTATTAAATTCAACTTTAACTTAATTTTTTTGTTGTTGCAGGTGTCGTAGAAGGAGGTGGAGCATGCGCATAGGAAGACGTTGGAGACGTATCAGGAAACGTAGAAGGCGTTACATAAGAGTGGGCCGACGAAAATACCGAGTAAGAAGAGGAAGAAGGGGAAGATACCGAATCAGACTAGGAAAACGACGCTGGAAGAGGATTAGGAGAGTTAAAAGAACAAGGACAAGACGTAAGAGTAGCTACGTGACGGTCCTTTAAGTCATTCTTTTACATTTAACTAGAGCATAGACGAAACATCTAAATATCCGCCTCAAGATCTAGAGAAGCAAAGAATAAATAATGCAGTTAAAAAGACTACGTGCCACCTAATAGTGGGACGTTGGGACGGCACGAAGGAGGCCGCTTAATACGGGATTGTTTTAACGGGATCTAAACTGCTCTTTTAGGCTTCCGACGTCCTCGCTGGTACAAACGAAAGATCCGAAGAAGGCGAAGCAGGCGAAGAAGACGCCGACGACGCCGACGACGAAGAAGGAGACGACGAAGGAGGCGAAGAAGGCGGCGACGCAGGAAACGAAGACGAAGGTTGGGACGAAAGAGACGCCGTGGAGGTAAAGAAGGCTTCTTTCTATGTACCATTTCAGGATTCTAAGATTCTTGCGCTATATGAACGGCCTGAACTAGGTGCTCAGTTGAAACATGGCAGGTTATTTCGAATGTCTTTGTCTACGTAGGTTACAGTTGTTTAGAAGGATGTTTAAACCCTCGAGGATGAGATTCAACTGTAGGTTTAGTTTTTTAAACCTATCGGTGACGGCTTTTTTCACTTTTAGCGCATCTGAAAACTCTCTAAAACATTTTAGGCCCGGCTGACTGACTGGTGGCATTTTTTGGTGCTTACTTTTTGTCTATGTGTTTAAAATTATCAAGATCTGAGTGTTTAGTTTTCAAATCAATAAGAATCGAATAAATAAGAATTGAAATGAAGATGCTTAGCAGAAAAAAACCCGTTTTTAAAGGCCCAAAACGTTTTCGGGAGTTTTGACAAACACACCGCTGGTGTATAACCGATTACCGGTGTATTGTAAAGAAAACCTGAAAAATGCTGAGGTGGTGTTTGGGTGGGGGATGAGGGAGGAAGGGGGGGGAGGATTCTCCTGCATTGGAGAGGCAGCCCATCAAGGGAAAAAAACAATGCGTCTAGTCTCTATAGGCCAGTGGGACTTCAGTAAGCCTAACCATCAGGCATTATTTTATTCACTTGCGTTGGTGTTCTCTCTTAGTCTGGAGGCGACGAAAGATTTTTTTCAAGGGACGTCGACGCATTTTGAGAAAGTGGAGACGCCAATGGAACATTAAAGTCAAAGGAATCAAATACAGAATCCGTCGAGGTGGAAGAAGAATGAAGCTCAAGTATCGTGGAAGATGGCGGCCGCTCAAACGCATACGCGGCATTTTGTACATCTACATTGTGACTTGGCAACACATCTACTACCGTGGACGACAGTGGACGATACGCAGAAATAAACGCTTCATCCGTTTGCCGAGAAATTCGCGTACTTTCAGGATCCGCTTCCGAAGGAAATGGAGGCCTGTAAAGTGCACTAGAAGGCGCTATTCTATACGGTTCAAGGGGCGTTGGCATCGCATAAAAAGACCAGTCCGATACAGTATTAGGTACCGCGGCAAACGCTTGGTGGTGAAGAGAAGAGGACGTCGTTTCCGGGTGCGATGGCTAGGTCGCTATAGAAGGCCAAGAATAGGTGAGATGCTGGTAGTTTTGATATAGAAGCCTTTAAAGTAGAATCAAGAGAAATCATAACCGAAAATCCGCGTCAGAATTAGTGAGAAGTCAAAAGGTTTCTTTTTGGCTTACCACAAAGCGGTGGTGTATTTGGTCAAGCTTTGGTGTCTTTCTCTGTTACGCTCCAGGGTACAAGTTCTGAATGACTTATAAAAGAACTAACTGCTGAGGGTGAAGCCTACAAATTCCTACACGGAATGAACCATATTTATTGAAATGGAACAACAAGTGGCTAACAATTCATTCATCTTGTCGAGATTACCAAAGCTACATCTTTTACCAATTATCTGGGGCCCCACGGAAAGGAAATAATTGCAGTACGTTTACACGCTTCTCAACGGCTTTTTTTGTGTTGTCTACTGACATCCTGGATCGGTCACTATTACTCATGAGGCTCTTTTTTTTCATAATCCCTTTTGTTGCACAATTTTTGTGCTTGTAGGGATAGGGACTTTCAATGTATCGTTTCTTCGACTTTTAGCCAGACTAAACGTTTTACTAAGGTGGGATAATTTTGTCTAATGCAACTGCTTCAATTGCGTGAATGTGAGTACGGATCTAGCATCCCAAGGATGGGGCCAGCTATATATTCCCAGAAATCTAGTTTTTCCTTTGATTTTTGTATAAGCAATAGGGAAAGTTGAAGTGATATTTTGTAAATCAGAAATACCACTAACGTTTGGGAATTTTCCAAATTATCTGAGTCTGTAGTATTATAACCCGCTTGTATTGTATTGTGACCCTCTTTTCTCTTTTGTGGTGTTTAATTACAGCGAGGAGGAGTAGAAAGAGGAGACGACGAGTGGGAGGACGGAGACGGAGACGAAGAAGGTTTAGGTTAAGAAGGAGAAGACGAAGAAGACGGCGAAGAGGACGATATGGCTTAAGGAAACGCCGGCGAAGAAGAAGAAGAAGAAGAAAAAGAAGAAGGAGGAGGAGGAGGAGAAGGAGAAGATATGGACTAAAAAAGCGGAGAAGACGACGGCGACGACGAAGACGTAAGTATCTTACTAAAATGCCCTTTGTTTACTGAAATTTCAGTCATGTTTACTTCTACCACTTAACGTATCCCTTTGTTGTTGCCATCATGGGCCTATACCCTTCATTCCCTTCTCAATGACGGCCATTACTATTCTGGGTTTTAATCCTGCAATCTATTGGGGGGCGGGGAGGGAGAGAAAAATCACACCCGGTGTCCGTAGAATTGGTCCGAAATTGAGGCTTCTTCAAAAGGTGCGAATAATATATAAAGCCTTTTTGAATGGAATAATGATTGAAGAACTGTCAGGCGGTTATCAAGGGCATGTAGGTGAAATGCTGTCAGAGACTGTACATGCTTTGTTCTTTTTGTTGTTTTTAAGGACCAGGCACTCAACGTATTTCTTAATTTATAAATTTAACATTCTCGCCAAGCATAACTTTTGAAATGTTTTTTTTAGCTCGTCGAGTGACGAGGCGAAAAAGAAGAAGACGACGACGATTCCTTCGTCGAAGAAAACGTAAGAAAATCTTTACTTTCTTTTCGTTAAAAAAGGCTAAGCATTAAAGTAGAAAAAGTGCCTGCTCTCCAGTTTATACTTAGCGATGAAAGGAACTGCAAGATACTGCAATTTTAAACTTGTTAGCCTTGGTAGTTTAAGGGCCAATTTAGACGGTACGATTTTTGCTTACAACTGTTGTATGCGACTTGCTCACGTCACGTCTGCAACACGAATCGCTTCGTCTAAATCAGACGTACAACTGACATCTTCACGACAGTTGCACACAACTCGAAAAAAAGTCGTAGGGTTTTGAAACACGTTTTAAAACCCTGCGACAGTCGTAGCCGCAATCAAAATGTTTGAATGACAAGTTGTTTACAATCTTTGATTGACCGGGGCGAGCAGTGCACGCTACAAAAGTCGCATAGGAGAGTCGTAAGCAAAAATCGTACCGTCTAAATCGGCCCTAAGGATTGTGTAGAAACAGGCCCATTTAAAAGGGACAATGTCATCAGTGGCGATTTCCAATTCTTTGGTCAACAATTTGCGGTCATTTGCTAAACCATCTGGTATATCTAAGCACCTTGCTCATACATGGATTGCTTTTAGATTAGCAACGGGACGATAACAAGCAAATTTTCAAAGGAAGAACGAGACACAATCATCTTTTATAGATTTTACCTTCGACACAATCAAAGAACTTACAAATGTCGGCCCACTTTTTAAGTTGGAATCCATTTCAACCCTGGTCGTCTGTAGTTAAACACAGTTATCAATTAACAGTTTCTGTACCCAGAAAAGCCTTTTTTTCACAAAACTCGGTCATTAACTGTAGGGTTCAACTGATGTAGCTGTGTCTTTTTCTGTTTTGAAAATGATAGTAAAACTATACGACGCAATCCCCTTAGTGGCATGTGATTTCTTTCACATTCAGGACGCCCTAGAGTTTACTTCCGAGGACGTTACCGACGCTTAAAACGAGGCGGAAGAAAATGGTACGTGAAAATTGGCCGTCGACGCTACAAACTTCGAAGAAGCGGCCGGCGAGTAAAAATCTACTTCAAAAAAAGATGGCGACCGTGTAAAAAGCAACGAGGTAAATGGTATATCCTGATGAGAAGAAGGTGGAAACCTATTGTAAAGCGCCGAGGCCGCTGGTATCTAAGGTATCGCCGACGATTACAGCGCCTTCAGAGAAAAGCAAACATGCTGATGATCAGGTTCAGACGTGTGTGGGCACGCATGATGATGATGAGGAGACGGCTGTACATGATGCTTGGGCGCAAGTGGAAACCGGTTGTTCGTCGCACCACATATCGTGTCCGGTACCATGGTCGCAATTTGCGAGTGAGAAGGAGAGGAAGAACAGCAAGTGTACGGTATCACGGACAGTGGACACGCAGAAGGAGAATAAGGCGAAGGCGACCACGTCGAATATGTAAGTGTAATCAATACTTTACGTGGCAGTCGTTTTCCATTTATGCTCAATTTGTCAAGGTTTAGTAGCTCTCTTTACCATTTCCCTACTAAATTTAACCATATAAGCCCTAACAGTGACGAAAATGAAAGTTCTTTTTACATCATCACTACTATTCAAGTGATGAGAATAAAGGAAGTGATCACCAAGGATAAGATGTCTTGATATTTAGACAAATTCTCCTACTAGTTCCATAAGAAATGTAGAGAACAGTAAGGAGAATATGCATTTTTATATCAGGGCTTAAAGGATTAATCAAGTAATAAGGTTCTACCCTCTAGGTCTCTGAGTACAATTCTTTAGTGTGACCTTTTAAATAAAATGTATTGAGCAGTAAGTTCCTTTTGTTTTGTTCTTTTTGAAGGTTTTTGGGGGAGTAGAATTAAAAATTAGGAATATGAAATGTCGATAGGTGGCATATTTGCAATGATACAAATGTGATGGTGAATTTTTAGCCTGGTAAATATATGAGGAAGATGTTTTTATTCACCACCACATTTGTATCATTTTGAATATTCCACCTATCGACATTTCAGTCCTAGCAGTATGCAGGAGGTTTGTCACATGAACCTAGTTTAACGGCCTTAGCTCCCACGAGTCTCCTGTAGCTCAGTGGTAGAGCATCTGGACTAGTAACCAGAAGGTCATAGGTTCCACTCCTGTTAGGAGAACTGGGATTTTTTTCCGAGCCCCCCGTGTCACTAACAGAATAAAAACATCTTTCTCATACTTTTCCTTACTATTGTATAAATCAGTCTTTTTGGACATCTTTCTGTAAGTTGTCCAAGTTTCGCAGAGCCTAAATATAAACGCCAACACCCCTTATAATCGATCCGCTCACGGATAATTTGACGGCAAACACAATGGTTTCAAACCAACTAGACTGAAACGAAAGTCTTTTTTTTTTTCAGCGAGAAGACGCAGGAGACGGCAAAGAAGGAGGAGGCGAAGGCGAGCCAGGAGACGACGACGACGTAGAAGACGACGAAGGCGCAGAAGGCGGCGTCTCAGGAGACGCGGGGGACGGCGGAGAAGAGGACGTATGTATTTTGAGGCAGTCATCTGCATTGCGATCTGCCTTGTGTTTTGGTTAATCTTATAGCGTTGAGTGAATTTGTCAGTGAATTGAAATTTCAGAGGAGAAAAATGAAAAAAAAAAAGGGAAGGTGTTCGTTGGGAGACGGGTTATACAAATTCCAATGTGCTTGACACATGAAGAAGCCATGCATCAATACAATAAGAATTCGAGTATCGCATCCCATTTTGATCTGAAATTGGAATTTCTCATTAGAAGAGAGGATTATTTAGAAAATATTGAATAGAACTTTCCAATAACAAATGTGTAGTTCACTTGTCTATTTAGCGATGCCGCTGCAGTCTCTAGATTCATATAGATTCCCGTTATGGTACGTTCACGCAACAAACAAAAGCTTGCAAACTCATGTTGCTGTACTTCAAAAATTTGGCAAACTCGCGCCTTCTCGTAACAAACAACCAAAAACAAATTTTTTGTTGAAATCGCACTTGAACTTATCTCTCAACGGTATGAAAAGCAGAAGTCAAGTGTTCTGTTAGAGTCTGTAATGAAATGTTGTTATTTTTCTCTAGGTCGTTACAGGGGACGTAGAAGAAGACGACGCCCCAGTCGACGTAAGTTGTACCGTGTTTTTTTAGGTAGAAGAAAATAAACCGAGTATTTAGCGTTGAGACCAAAAACAAAACATAGATGTGTACCGTCCTTTAGTCCCTGGACAAAATACGTAAATTCCTTTAGCGGTAAAATACGTAAATTCCTTAAGCGGTTTCCGGCAGTGATGTTTTTACACTGAACTCCTAAAAGGTGGCCATTCAAAGAAAAGCTACTGAGAAGTAATTTCCTGTAGTGCGGTATATTATTTCTATAAGGTAGCTCAATATCTTGACTGTGTGGATGAAATTCTAAAAGGTGTACATTCAACTACAAGCTATTTAGCGGCACTTTAATGTTTATTATGCAGTACAAGAAGGTTCTATCATTTGAGTTTCTGAATGACCTAAAACGTGAGCATTCAAATGAAAGCTATAAAGCAATATTTACCCGTGGTGCTAACTACTTTACTTATAATGTTGTACAAAGCTGTAATTTCTTTTATTTTTGTGGATAAAATCCGAAAAATGTGGCCATTCAGATGGTATTTTTAGACGTACCTTTCTAAGCTGCAGTTAGAATAAGAATGCTGGATCTTTCTCATTGTTTTAGCAGTCAACGGAATAAAATGAGAGCAGTTTTAAGCTAAAGAATTCAGGTTATGGCTCAGTGAAGTTGACAGGCTGTTTGCCCGTTTACACACAGAGAAAACATTTGATGAGTTGTAACGATAAATAAAATCCCTTTCTGTTTGAAACAGGTTTTGGCTATAATGCTCCAACAAAGTTCGGCTCACTGCGGCCAAATTTGTTACGAAACACGCGTTGTCAATTATAGCCTCTGTTCAATTATGGCTGTACTTGCAAATTCATTTTATGATAGAGTGAAGTTGATACTCAGTTTTTTCATTTACACACAGAGAAAATATTGATGAATTGTAACGGTAAATAAAATCCCTTTCTGTTTGAAACAGGTAGGAGATATCTCAGCTACCGTGGCAAACGACGTCGTCTAAGAGTAAGAAGGAGATACTACTTTGGACTCCGAAGGAAACCTATCCGTAGGTTTAGAAGAAGAATAAGGATTTATATCGGCCGAAAATTGAGGAGAATTAAACGCTATAAAAGGCGATGGCGCGTCCGTTTCAGAAAAAAATGGTGCGGACTTAAAAGATTCGGTCGCAAGTGGTTCCTAAGAAGGAGAAGAAAATGGAGGAGAATAAAACGCGTCAGGCTGATTTTAAGATGGAGAAAGCGAGGAATCCGAATCAGAAGGCGTAGGAAGGTATGGTACATAAGGCGAAAGAAGCGGTGGACACGCGTAAGGCGCCGTGTACGTTGCAGTATACGCATCCGTGGCAGACGAGTTAGAGTGAAACTGATTGGCAAAAGACGAGTGAAGATCTTCAGGAAGGGTCGTTATGGTAAAACACGGCGGATCCGTTTCAGACGTAAGTTGGGTTAATTGTAAATGATATGTTATAAATCAAAACGTCAGAGTGTCGTTAAGCATTACAATAAACTAAATTGTCGCGGAATAATCAGGGTTGGCTAGTAACTCATTAAAAAATCCCAGTACGGAAAGGAACGTCACTTACGAGGTAACAAAAGCAATTAATATATCTGGGTATCGTTAGAAAAGAAAGAGTATTTTTATTTATTGCCAAAAAATTTCGCTATGACTTAAATAAAAATCGAGAGAGAACAAAAAATATCACCCTTTCTAAGCCGGGAATGGATATCTGACTATCTGTTAAAAATTTAAGAAGACCCTGAAAACAGCAGCGAGAAAGAATAATAATAATAATAATAATAATAATAATAATAATAATAATAATAATAATAATAATAATAATAATAATAATAATAATAATAATATTTAATATTTATATTGCGCATTATCTACAATTACATGAATGGATGATTTGCAAAGGAGCCACTGGAAAAACTGACAAACATACAAAAGATTCAAACAATATAAAATAATCTAACAGGACTTAGGGTAATAATCCAACTTTTAAGAATGACGATGACCTTCGCTGTTAAAGATACCAACTTAAGCAAGTGATAAAAGGACAACTTGAAAAAGTTCGGAAAAGCACGAATATTTCAGGTTGTTCTTTTATCAACTGCTTAAGGTGATATCTTAAACTGCGAAGGTCATCATCATTTCTTATTTCATCCTCAGTTCCCATAAATGATTATTTCCTATATATTCATTTTCAATCCAAATTTTGTTTTAAATTAATGTAGGTAGAAGGAGGAGAAGACGACGAAGAAGGAGACGAAGACACAGACGAAGAAGGAGACGTAAGGACTTATAAATAATCTGTACCGTTACAGCTTTTATATCCATCTACTATATGTGCAGGAAACTTTCCGAAGCTATTTTTGCTATAATGCTGTAACAAAGTTCGGCTCATTGCGGCCAAATTTGTTATGAAACACGCGTTGTCAATTATAGCTTTTGTTCAATTATGGCTGTACTTGCAAATTCATTTTATGATAGAGTGAAGTTGTTACTCAGTTTTTTCATTTACACACAGAGAAAATATTTGATGAATTGTAACGGTAAATAAAATCCCTTTCTGTTTGAAACAGGTAGGAGATATCTCAGCTACCGTGGCAAACGACGTCGTCTAAGAGTAAGAAGGAGATACTACTTTGGACTCCGAAGGAAACCTATCCGTAGGTTTAGAAGAAGAATAAGGATTTATATCGGCCGAAAATTGAGGAGAATTAAACGCTATAAAAGGCGATGGCGCGTCCGTTTCAGAAAAAAATGGTGCGGACTTAAAAGATTCGGTCGCAAGTGGTTCCTAAGAAGGAGAAGAAAATGGAGGAGAATAAAACGCGTCAGGCTGATTTTAAGATGGAGAAAGCGAAGAATCCGAATCAGAAGGCGTAGGAAGGTATGGTACATAAGGCGAAAGAAGCGGTGGACACGCGTAAGGCGCCGTGTACGTTGCAGTATACGCATCCGTGGCAGACGAGTTAGAGTGAAACTGATTGGCAAAAGACGAGTGAAGATCTTCAGGAAGGGTCGTTATGGTAAAACACGGCGGATCCGTTTCAGACGTAAGTTGGGTTAATTGTAAATGATATGTTATAAATCAAAACGTCAGAGTGTCGTTAAGCATTACAATAAACTAAATTGTCGCGGAATAATCAGGGTTGGCTAGTAACTCATTAAAAAACCCAATACGGAAGGGAACGTCGCTTACGAGGTAACAAAAGCAATTAATATATCTGGGTATCGTTAGAAAAGAAAGAGTATTTTTATTTATTGCCAAAAAATTTCGCTATGACTTAAATAAAAATCGAGAGAGAACAAAAAATATCACCCTTTCTAAGCCGGGAATGGATATCTGACTATCTGTTAAAAATTTAAGAAGACCCTGAAAACAGCAGCGAGAAAGAATAATAATAATAATTTTTTTTTTTTTTAAAAATTAATAATCTTTATTGATAGTCATAGTAAAAATACAATGGACAAATAAGAATAAGATGCTAAGAAATTACAATCAAATTATTAGTTTAAAAAAAATTTTTAAAAAAAATTTTTGAATTTTTTATTTCATATCATAATAATAATAATAATAATAATAATAATAATAATAATAATAATAATAATAATAATATTTAATATTTATATTGCGCATTATCTACAATTACATGAATGGATGATTTGCAAAGGAGCCACTGGAAAAACTGACAAACATACAAAAGATTCAAACAATATAAAATAATCTAACAGGACTTAGGGTAATAATCCAACTTTTAAGAATGACGATGACCTTCGCTGTTAAAGATACCAACTTAAGCAAGTGATAAAAGGACAACTTGAAAAAGTTCGGAAAAGCACGAATATTTCATGTTGTTCTTTTATCAACTGCTTAATGTGATATCTTAAACTGCGAAGGTCATCATCATTTCTTATTTCATCCTCAGTTCCCATAAATGATTATTTCATATATATTCATTTTCAATCCAAATTTTGTTTTAAATTAATGTAGGTAGAAGGAGGAGAAGACGACGAAGAAGGAGACGAAGACACAGACGAAGAAGGAGACGTAAGGACTTATAAATAATCTGTACCGTTACAGCTTTTATATCCATCTACTATATGTGCAGGAAACTTTCCGAAGCTATTTTTGCTATAATGCTGTAACAAAGTTCGGCTCATTGCGGCCAAATTTGTTATGAAACACGCGTTGTCAATTATAGCTTTTGTTCAATTATGGCTGTACTTGCAAATTCATTTTGATACTCAGTTTTTTCATTTACACACAGAGAAAATATTTGATGAATTGTAACGGTAAATAAAATCCCTTTCTGTTTGAAACAGGTAGGAGATATCTCAGCTACCGTGGCAAACGACGTCGTCTAAGAGTAAGAAGGAGATACTACTTTGGACTCCGAAGGAAACCTATCCGTAGGTTTAGAAGAAGAATAAGGATTTATATCGGCCGAAAATTGAGGAGAATTAAACGCTATAAAAGGCGATGGCGCGTCCGTTTCAGAAAAAAATGGTGCGGACTTAAAAGATTCGGTCGCAAGTGGTTCCTAAGAAGGAGAAGAAAATGGAGGAGAATAAAACGCGTCAGGCTGATTTTAAGATGGAGAAAGCGAAGAATCCGAATCAGAAGGCGTAGGAAGGTATGGTACATAAGGCGAAAGAAGCGGTGGACACGCGTAAGGCGCCGTGTACGTTGCAGTATACGCATCCGTGGCAGACGAGTTAGAGTGAAACTGATTGGCAAAAGACGAGTGAAGATCTTCAGGAAGGGTCGTTATGGTAAAACACGGCGGATCCGTTTCAGACGTAAGTTGGGTTAATTGTAAATGATATGTTATAAATCAAAACGTCAGAGTGTCGTTAAGCATTACAATAAACTAAATTGTCGCGGAATAATCAGGGTTGGCTAGTAACTCATTAAAAAATCCCAATACGGAAGGGAACGTCGCTTACGAGGTAACAAAAGCAATTAATATATCTGGGTATCGTTAGAAAAGAAAGATTATTTTATTTATTGCCAAAAAATTTCGCTATGACTTAAATAAAAATCGAGAGAGAACAAAAAATATCACCCTTTCTAAGCCGGGAATGGATATCTGACTATCTGTTAAAAATTTAAGAAGACCCTGAAAACAGCAGCGAGAAAGAATAATAATAATAATAATAATAATAATAATAATAATAATAATAATAATAATAATAATAATAATAATAATAATAATAATAATAATATTAATATTTATATTGCGCATTATCTACAATTACATGAATGGATGATTTGCAAAGGAGCCACTGGAAAAACTGACAAACATACAAAAGATTCAAACAATATAAAATAATCTAACAGGACTTAGGGTAATAATCCAACTTTTAAGAATGACGATGACCTTCGCTTTTAAAGATACCAACTTAAGCAAGTGATAAAAGGACAACCTGAAAAAGTTCGGAAAAGCACGAATATTTCAGGTTGTTCTTTTATCAACTGCTTAAGGTGATATCTTAAACTGCGAAGGTCATCATCATTTCTTATTTCATCCTCAGTTCCCATAAATGATTATTTCATATATATTCATTTTCAATCCAAATTTTGTTTTAAATTAATGTAGGTAGAAGGAGGAGAAGACGACGAAGAAGGAGACGAAGACACAGACGAAGAAGGAGACGTAAGGACTTATAAATAATCTGTACCGTTACAGCTTTTATATCCATCTACTATATGTGCAGGAAACTTTCCGAAGCTATTTTTGCTATAATGCTGTAACAAAGTTCGGCTCATTGCGGCCAAATTTGTTATGAAACACGCGTTGTCAATTATAGCTTTTGTTCAATTATGGCTGTACTTGCAAATTCATTTTATGATAGAGTGAAGTTGATATTCAGTTTTTTCATTTACACACAGAGAAAATATTTGATGAATTGTAACGGTAAATAAAATCCCTTTCTGTTTGAAACAGGTAGGAGATATCTCAGCTACCGTGGCAAACGACGTCGTCTAAGAGTAAGAAGGAGATACTACTTTGGACTCCGAAGGAAACCTATCCGTAGGTTTAGAAGAAGAATAAGGATTTATATCGGCCGAAAATTGAGGAGAATTAAACGCTATAAGAGGCGTTGGCGGGTCCGTATCGGAAGAAAATGGTGTGGACTTAAAAGATTCGGTCGCAAGTGGTTCGTAAGAAGAAGAAGAAAATGGAGGAGAATAAAACGTGTCAGGCTGATTTTAAGATGGAGAAAGCGAAGAATCCGAATTAGACGGCGTAGGAAGTTATGGTACATAAGGCGAAAGAAGCGGTGGACACGCGTAAGGCGCCGTGTACGTTGCAGCATACGCGTTCGTGGCAGACGAGTGAGAGTGAAGCTGATTGGCAGAAAACGTGTAAAGATCTTCAGGAAGGGTCGTTATGGTAAAACAAGGCGCATCCGTTTCAGACGTAAGTTGATTGAGATGTGATGTGATTATGTTATTAATCAAAACGTCAGAGTATCCGTTAAGTATTATTATAAATTTAATTGTCGCGCAATAATCAGCGTTTCCTAAAGTTATTTTAAGCTGTGTTTTGTTTAATAATCCTACCTTTTGCTTGATGAAAACTGGCAACCCTAAATTGGCAACTGCAAACTGCATACGTGAGAACGTTCTGCAACACGTCTCGCAATTCTCTGGTCACCATTTAGATCGAGTTGCAAGTTGTGTTACAGCACTGCTCTTAAGCCGACGTCACTTTTTCTAGTTGACATAAAATGAAATAAAGTTGCGCGGAATTTATTTTGATGAGTAAGCACAGAAGTATTGTCGAGAACAGTCTAGTTATATTTGTGAATAACAGTTCACCAACTTGTTCGTCAACTGTTGTGGCGACGTTGACACACACCAACTTGAGTTTGCCAACAACAGTTTGCAGTTCACGTGAACGCGCCTCGAATTCAACCGAGCAGACGTTGTTTATGGTTTTTCTGGCGTCTTTAACTCTGACTGCTTTCCCCGCTCAAATAAATAAAAAAATAAATAACCTTTATTTATACACGATATGTGTTAAAGCCATAGGCTTGTGGGGCCGTCTAAATGTAACAAATATTTTGAAGGAAATAATTAACTGAACATAACAAGTAAGAATCCCAGCTAGCCGGAGGCAGACCAGTTGGCTATTTACAAGCATGGCCGAGGAGTTGAACTCGGGTCTACAGAGAAACAACTCCAGCTAGTGGCCAGAGCGGAATTTGAACCCGAAAGGCCCGCATGTTCTCGTGGTACTGAAATGTAAAAATTTCTTTGGTGAATTTGATAAATCGATGCACCAATGACTAATCACATAGTCTATAAGCGTCCCCTGAACGCAATGTAAATAAACAGTCTGGTTTAGTGCATTTAATTCTCACGTGTTTGCAGCAACCATCGTAATTAAGTTTGCTGATACACTTTCTTAATGCGTATGCTCTCAGTTTAAACTATTTCTCTTTAGAGGAATCAAATGATCTTCTTTACTTCCTAGTATTAACTATTAACTATTAACACTATAATAATAGAAATATTACCTACGTTCCACAGCATTTAAATTCAAGTTAACGAGCAGAGGGATAATGTTTTAATTTTCTGGTACTTGCTTTATTTTCCACAACGATGTTGAACTTTGTAATCCCGTTAAAAAATGTGCCTTTCTTTGTGGTGTATTTGCTGATAGGAAGACGAAGATTGAGAATAAAGAGACGAAGAAGGCGGCGCCGACGACGTCGAAGAAGACGACGCAGACGCAGAAGACGTCGCAGACGACGGCGAAGGTTGCGTCTAAGGCGACGTCTTCGAAGAAGACCAAGTGCGTATGACTGAGAGGCTAACTTGTTTCGTATTTCTAGGCAAACTGTGATAAACACACAGTTAAGAGGTCCTGAACGAGTAGCCCGCTCCTTTCTGAGCAAATGTATTTCGTCGCTAATACCGCAGGCGTCGCTCTGACGCCTGTTTTGCTGGCCATCTTATATGTACCTTGAAGAAAACAACTTGCTCTTTTCAGTGTGCTTAGGCGTCTGTTAGAGCCATGTATAGCTTATGAAAAATGCATTTAGAGCGGTTCACGCCCGCATTGTGAGTGAGACTTAAGCGTCTTTTTCGTAACTTAATGGTCTTTGCATTTGTCTTTGACATTCATCACTTAACAGTACTAGTTAAGCTATTTTATACTACTGTGCAGGTTCAGGTGTGATGTCTTTATCAAGTAGCTCCTCTTTAGCTTGCCTCATTCATCACTAAATGGGAAAGAACTTAGGCGACTCAGAATTTGACAGACAGGAATTTCACTCACCTGCAAAGTCGGCTTAAACAAAATATTCCACATTTAAGTTAACTCATCCAAGCGATTAAGTCGAAGTAATACCTTACCTTAACATGCAATACGCGTGGAAGCGTAATTGGTTATTTCAACAAGATTCTCTTTCGTTTCTCTGTGCAAACAGGGAGACCATGCATCCGAATTGGCTACCATTCCTAAAAACAACAGCTGGTCATAGTTCTGCATGAATTGCACAAATCAAACCTCGGGACACCAGTGCTTCACAAATACATTTTGTTTTCTTTTATCCAGAATGGCGTGGTCGTAGACTAAGGTTCCGTGGTAGATACCGACGCGTGAGAAAAGGCAGAAGACGATGGACCATCCGCCTCCGAAGGCGCCGGTACGTCATCAGACGTAGAGGACAACGATCCAGGGTCTACTTCAGAAGAGGTTGGAGACTCCTGCGACGAAGGCGCGGCGTTCGGTATTTGAAATACGGGCGGTCTTGGCTCCGCATCAGACGTTACGGCAGGAGATACCGAGTCTTCTATCGCGGTAAGAGGTGGTCTATTTTCCTTGGCAAATCCAAGTATCAAGTGAAGTTCCGTCGAAAGTGGAGATATGTGAAGCGTCGTGGCAGGAGGCGGTACATTCGTATAAGAAAAAGATGGATTCGTGTAACACGTAGAAGACGGTATTACATGAGATATAGAGGAAGAAAACTTGTTGTGAGGAGAAGAGGAAGACGTTACAAGATTAGGATCAATAGAAGATGGCTCAAGCGCAGACGTGCACGTTACGGAAGACGGCGCCGCTTGCGAGGTAACAAATAGCAACTGAATGTCGGATAAACTATGCAAGGTATTGCAAGATAAAATAAAAGATGTGAAAATCGAGAAAGACAAAATAATTTCTGTCTAAGCCGGCGATGGTATCCGTTTGTTTACGAAAAAGAAGCCTGAAAAGAGCAGCGAGAAAGAAGAGACGTTATAATCTAAGTTTTCAGTATGTGAATGAATGATATACAATGGAACCACTGGAACGGCTTAAGGCCCGTTTACACATGCGATTTTTGGTGCAATTTTTGTCGCTCTCTCCAATGCAATTTTTGTCGCAAGTGTAAACTAGCAGCGATTTTGCTGCCATTCCAGTGCGATATTTGCTGCAATTTCCCTCAAATTGCTGCCAAGTTGCATCAAGTTTTGAACATGTTCGAAACCTCTGCGATATCGCAGCGACAAATCGCACTGAAATCGCCGCTAGTTTACACTTGCAATTTTTATCGCGAGCCCGAAAGCGACAAAAATTGCACTCAAAAGTGCGACCAAAATTGCACAAAAAATCGCATGTGTAAACAGGCCTTTACAAACATACAAAGGAATCAAACAATAGAAAAAATATATTTGGAGAGAAATAATCCACCTTTTCCTTCAAATTAATGTAGGTCGAAGAAGGAGGAGAAGACGACAAAGACGTCGTCGAAGACGAAGACGACGAAGAAGGAGACGAAGACGCAGGCGAAGAAGACGTAAGCACTTGTAAATTATCACTGCCGTTACAGCTTTTATATCTATCTACATCTTGTGCAACAAACGTGCCCAAAATAATTTAACTATTATGCTTTAATAAAGTTCGGATCGTTGCGACCAAATTTGTCATAGCACAGGGTGACAATAATAGTTTTTGTTCAATTATGGTTGTATTAGCGGTAGAGATTATTGTAAGACTCCGGCAATACACTGGACTAGTATTAGTAATCTCACTACTTGTAGTAGTATTTGGAAATAATTCCACCTAGTAATGTTTCAATTTTTTCAAAAAACACCACGAGCTGAGTTAAGCTAGTGGGATTATTTCGTTGTAATACAGGAAATATTAACCTATTTACGTTTCTAGTTAATTCATCATATCGTCCATCTATTCCATTTGTCTTAAAGCTGTGCCTAAATCACTTTTAGCTTGGTAAAACGTCATCAACATTTCACGCTCCATAATCTCCCTTTAGTTTGAATTCTGCAAAAGAATTTCATTAAACTTCCTTAACTGTTATGTACAAAAATTACCTGACTGGCAGCTTTATATAAAGTTTCAAGGAATCGTGGCAACTTCCATATCTGGAAGGTGGTGCCCGGAAATGTTACCGCTGTGTCAAAAATTCGCTGTTCGCTAGGATGTTTTATACAGCACTTAATTAAAGCCAACCCTGCTGCATTTGAGAAACACCCCAATCTAAATGATAACATAACATTGAAATTGTGTTAATAAATAACGCTTTCGTCTGGTGTTTCTTTTTAGGTCGGTATGGACGAAGAGGAAAACGTACGTATTTGAAAACAAAAGTAACTGTGTAATGTTCTAATCTTAGCTTTAGTTTACGTTAAATTATAAGGACAAGGGCAAACCCTAACATCAACAAGATCAAAAGAAAAAAAGCAACCTGACATACATCGGTGGTAGTAACAGCAGTTTAGGCGAGTGTAAGACGATTTATCACAATGATGTTTTGGTCTTTAGGCTGCAAAAAAAGTCAGAAATGGTGCATCACAACAGAATCATGCACAGACCACAAAATCATTTTTGTAACAGGACTTCTGTATTTATACTTGGCACCCTGGCACCCTTATTTTAACTCAATCTAAGTTTAGAACTGTCCTCTTGCACACTTTATGTTTTATTACTTATACCAAAGAAAATTAAAAATGTATTTTCTCGGTTTGTACAGGTAGGAGATATCTCCGCTTCCGTGGCAAACGATGTCGTGTCAGAGTAAGAAGGAGATACTTCTTCGGACGCCTAAAGAGACGCATCCGTAGGTTTAGGAGAAGAATAAGGATTTATATTCGCCGGAAATACAGGAAAATTAAACGCTTTGGAAGGCGATGGCGGGTCCGTATCAGAAGAAAATGGTGTGGACTTAAAAGATTCGGCCGCAAGTGGTTCGTAAGAAGAAGAAGAAAATGGAGGAGAATAAAACGTGTCAGGCTGATTTTAAGATGGAGAAAGCGAAGAATCCGAATTAGACGGCGTAGGAAGTTATGGTACATAAGGCGAAAGAAGCGGTGGACACGCGTAAGGCGCCGTGTACGTTGTAGCATACGTATCCGTGGCAGACGAGTGAGAGTGAAGCTGATTGGCAGAAGACGTGTGAGGATCTTCAGGAAGGGTCGTTATGGTAAAATACGGAGGATCCGTATCAGACGTAAGTTCGTTATCTATTAAGATGCCAAATATAGGTTATATCTTGTACCCTGCAAGTCACTTCTTTTCATATAATAAAATATCTTTTTCCCATTTTTACAGCATACTTACATAAGGTAAAATTTAAAAAGAGAGAGAGAGAGGGAGAAAGAAGAGATGCAGTGGAGAAGGATTAGAAAGGCACATAGGAACCATACGAGCTAGTTCACCCCCGAAAAATAAATTGCATGGGACAAAAAATGATAAAAATAATAATTAAAGAAAACAAAACTAAAGAAAGAAAAGCTTTTACACCTATTATGATATGGCTGCTCACAATACGTCCAAGGTACAATGTGGGCAGAGTCTTGGTCAAAGTTTGTATTCATAAAAAAATTGTTTCCAAGATTTCGTTAAGTTTGACGGGCTGATCGGTGACGGCTTTTTTATAATCAGGGCTTTTTTCGTGATCTTAGTGATTTTGAGAACCTTACTGTTGGTTATGTGAGTTTGTGCCATTGTGAGGGGACTTCACTCGAATTATTAACCGGCATTCTAGATAGAGATTTGGCTAATTTAATGTTATGTGTTCAGAAAAAAAATTTACAAGTCGATCTTCAATAAAACGAACAAGCCTTGCCACTAAAGATGTGCCTAGTTTGATTACTGCTAATTGTTTTTTTAAGCAATTTAAAATCTTTAAAAATGGAGGAGTAACCAGAATGAAACATATTAAAAATTTAAAAACGTTCTCTGGTTAAAGAGATTTGAAACGGTAAGCTTTCGGCTACCAGTCTGTAGCCTTTGACGAACACTAAAATAGAAAGCAAAAATTACAAATATAAGCAATAAATGTGCGAAAAAAACTAACTAACAGTAAAAATGTGCAGTAAAAAATGTGTGAAAGCTGAAAGTAAATTTAAAAATGATAAATGGTCATAAGAGAATGGAATATTGCCTAGGCAACGGTTTTGAGTTATTGGTCGGCATTGATGTTTTTCGCAGTATGCCAAGATTCCAGAGTCTTACGGACACGATAATTGCCCTTGTCAATTACGCAAGCATTTTCAAAGTCAATTAGGTGGTTGTTTGACCAAGCGTGGTTAGAAATATTTGAGCCTTTTGCATAGTTTTTAAGATTTCGTTTGTGTTCTTTCTTTCGAGTTTGAAAGCATCTGCCAGTCTCTCCTATGTAGTTCCAGGAGTAGTCTGAACATGGAATTTTGTACACTACGTTTGTTTGGAGATCCATGGGCTGTCTAAATTTTGGAGACGGGAATTCTTGGAGAGTTTTGAAGGAGTTTTAAAGGGTTTGCTGACCGCTCGGATTTCGTTGTTACGGTATGCGTCTGGTGGATCGGCCCATTTGAAAAACATAGAAACTAGTTCTTCAGGTGGAGGGACTGTTTGTGAGGGTGCCTTCTTGTTTAAGGTGTTGGAGATAACAGTTGAGGGATAACCATTGGCTTTTAACGCGTCAGTGGCGTGGATGATCTCTTGGGTTTTGCCTTCATTAGTACTAGGGAGGTTAGATGCCCGGTACAGAAGATTCGAGGCCGTGCTGACTTTGTGTTTCATTTCATGATGAGAGGAAAAATCTAAATATCGGTCTGTATGTGTTAGTTTCCGTTACACATCAATAATGATAACGCCATTCTTTCAGACTGGTAGCCGAAAACGTACCGTTTCAAATCCTTTTAACCAGAGAACGTTTTTAAATTTGTAGTAAATTTAAAATCTATTAGCTACACCTGACACTCACAATAAAGGCGCACTGTATTGGACGATAGCCATCATGACTGTCACTGTTTTACATGTATTTAGTTTGCCAAGAAATCAATGACGTCATGGTAAAAAGCAACACGAAGCATGCTGCTGTAGAAAACGTGGGTGATTTGGTTTGAAATGCTTAAAGTTATCGATCGCACGCATTTAATAACAGATCTATATTGAAATATAAATCTGTCTCCCCAGCGATGTTTTTTTCTTCAAAAATAGTTTTGGCTCGGTTTACACTCTTGGGAAGAAAAAGAATGTGAAAAAGTAAAGTCCAAGCAGGGAAGGGGAGCTCTGATGGTTAACTGCTTCATGTTACAGAGAGGGAGAGAGAGAGAGGAGATAAGCACCAGTTGTAGAAAAAACCATTTACATGTTAGTTTCTTTTCGCAGGTCGGTATCGACGTCGAGGACGAAGAGCACGGCGTAAGTATACAATAAATCTCAGAGAGTTGAAATACGGTAATATCTGAAGTGGAGTTAGGGTGGAGTAATTCCGTTTGGAGTTATTTTAACTCCAAGAAAGATGTATATATTGTGGTAGTGGAGTCAAGTCAACTCCATAAAAAGTAAGAATACCTCACGTTTGGGATTGGAGTTATTTCAACCCCCGTTCAGGATTTTAATCGGAACTTTTCTAAACCACCAAAACAATTACTTTGAACCTAAAATGAACCGTGTCACGTACGTTTCGTACACGTCGTACGTGTCTCTGAAAGTCATGTCGTTTACGTGTCACGTTAGGCTACAAGAAGTTCTTCATTTTCTCTTGGACATTAAAAATGCAGTACGCTTGCGTAAAGAAAAAAAACAGAAAAAAAAAACTCCTAACCTTTTTTATACTACATCACCGTAACGCTCAACAGAGAGATGAACTATAAGTAGTACAAGAGGTCTGAATTTACCAATAATATCCATCTTTTGCATTTTTTGTTGATTGTTAAAATTATTCTGGTTTTCAGGTCGCAGACAGAGAAGACGCAGAAGGCGCCGTCGTAGACGTAAGTTAGTTTTCTTCTCTTTCGATTCTTTTGAGGTATGCAAATCATCACTTTGGTAGTACAAGACCGACTTTGCTAGTATAGAAGGAAACAAATTTGCAGTTCTTTAGTTGCACTAAAGATATTGAATGTTGAAGTTAAACGTATTTTAGATTATGAAATTAGGCCCAATCGTCACTTCTTCAGTGACCTTTTTCCCTTGATGACATTAAAAATAGTTTCGAATATTAATCCTAAAGACCTGGAAATGCAATAGCGTTTGGTGACACAGTATTGCATTGACGAAGGTTACTTCGGTAATACCTTAGTGCAATTACATTAACGAGATATAGAAAATACAAAAACCATAGTAATTGTCCAGACGAAAAGAAACACAGTTCGATGAAAACCTAACAGTCAAAGAGTAATCTCGAATATAAAATAATTAACTTTTATCTTCTAAAATCCCGAGGGATACTTAATTTTCTTGAGCTGGTGAATATGAAAATTCCGCTTCGACAACACAGTACGACATTTTGTCAGTTGAATTCCCAGTTTTCAAAGATCCAAAGATGTTCTGAATTTTGGCAGTCTCTTGGTGTTGCAGATGTTGTGATCACCAAATGACGTAAAACAACAGATTTAAAAGGCAATAACAATAACCACAACAGCGAAGCAACAATGGTTTCCGTAACACCAAGAATCACCATGAATTTTCGAGAGCGTTAAGTCTTATCTTCCAGGTGTGAAATTCCAGGCCCCGAAAGCACTAATACACCCTCGCTTTCCAAGTGTCCGCCTGCGTTTGCTGCTGGATGTTTGTTATGTTTAGATGGCAGATATTGAGGGCTTCCTGACCATGTCTGGGTATAGCAACAATTCATTGAGTGACAATGACAACTCGTCACTTAGTTGACTGCATGGGAAAGGAAAGGTGGCACATGTCAGTCATAATCATATCGATGAGGTCTCGTTCACTTAAAACGCTCTCACCTTAAACCTGGCTTATATCCGTCCAACATATTCAGCTCATTGTAACTCCTCTCCCTTTTTTGTTTCTTTTCTACTGAAGGCTATCGACGACAGAAGATACGGTACAGAGGGCGCATACGACGAATAAGACGCGGACGCCGTGGCATCAAATTCCGAATCGGACGTCGCACCTACCGCTTTGACCGAATAACCTCAAGGGTGAAGATCTATTTCCGAGGACGGTGGTACCGTCCTAAGCGGTTTGGACGCCGCTGGAGGATACGCGTTGGTAGACGAAAATGCCGTGTCATCAGACGTGGACGAACGTGGCGTGTCTTCTATAGCAGACGTTGGATGGTAACACAGAAGTTCCAGTTACGTGTTGGACGTCATTACAGGACGGTTATACGGCGCGGGCGTGTCTATTCCATGCGCTTTAAACGACGCACAGTGAGGTTTAGGTTCTGGCGTACCCGATACTTCAAATTCAGAGGAAGGCGCATTAGAGTGATGCGAGTGAAACGAAAGGGACGAAGGAAAAATTACTTCAAGTTCAGAGTCAGTGGACGATTGGCCAGGAGGAGGATACGCTATCGAAGACGGAGACGGTTAAGACGTAAGTCTGTTATAAGATAGGAGAATACAAATAGCTTTCTAGTTTACTAGCTTTAACTGATCCTGTCAAGTGCATTGAGGTAGTCAAATTTATTAAGATGGAAGATCCCCCTGTTTGGTTTTTTAGCGTTTCATCATTTATTATCATCTGTTGACTGAATGATAAGTAAAACTCGCCCTTTTCAAAACTTTGGCTTCTTTCTTTCGTTTCTCTCCTAGGTGATGTTTTTTGTATGTGTATACCATGAATTATAATCCTATCATTCATAACCCGTCACGCAAAGTGGCGCGAGTTTTTAATCAGTTACCGAAATAAATCAAATCCAAAACAAACGCGAGCTGCCGCTAAGGGAGGAATAAGTGTTTGTTTGTCGCCACCCGGTCTCTGAGAATTTATTTCGTTGTTGTTGCTAAGCAGGCACGTTTGGATATTTAATTGAATAATCACTTGCATTGCCTTTACAACTATTTATCCACTACTACCGTCAAGTAAAGGAAGTAAAAAGTAAAGCCTGTACATGGACGCCGATTGAATTCAGATGACAACTACACATAATAGCCACCTACTCTGTACTTTATTAGTCACTAATACTGTTCATTTTGAAGTTATTTTGTGTATTTACTGGCTGATAACACTGAGTGAATCACATTGTCTATTTATTTGTATTTTCAGTCCGTCGAAGAACCTACGCTAGAAGACGAAGTAAGTTGTCATCTTCTATCTCTCTAAAAAGTCAGTTATTAAAACTGATCTAGTCACAAAGCTTCTCAGCATTGCTTTTCAGATCATTAAAAGTTAATTTCAGGGAGGCATTATCTCAAGTTTTGCAATTTACAATATTGTCACCTCAGGATATTGCAATCTGATTGGCTCCCTTCGCAAGGTCTATGGCGTAATATACTTTCACTTCCTTATTTGGAAGCCTACGTTATCAAAAGAAATTGTCTTGTATTCTTTTACTCAATTTAGTAACTCAACGCTGTGTGTCCTTAGCAATAAACTCGTGTAAGTCTTACGTAAAACGATTGTTGAGATTAATATGAGTCATAATAGAGAACAGGTTGAATTCCTTTCTCCGAAATGCCGGAAAAATCACAATTGATTTTTGTCCTCCCGCTTTAAAATGGCATATTTATGACTTTCTCGGAACTACAGCAAAGACATCCACATCTGACCAACGAAAACAAACTAACTATTGCAACGAACCAATCAGACGCGGCCTGGGTCATTGTTTGGGCTTTCACTCTGATTGGTCTGGCGCAAGAAACAATTAACTAAAGGAGGTTTGCAAACGCAAACAAAGGTACGCAATGTGAACAGAAGCCATACATAAGTACTTGTTGTAAAAGGTCGGCAGCGTGCGAAAGAAAAATCGAAAACAGTAATAACAGCAGAAATGGAGAGGTGTGTGGACAAATCAAAACAATGAAAGTGACTTGTTCACTCTTTCTCCAAACCCATCTTGGTTTTCTTTTAGCTCGTTTTCAGTGTTTTTGGATGTAATTCACAAGACTGACCTTAAGCAATTACGGTGACATATTAATAAAAATGAAGCACACACAATTGCTTTCGAGAGCCAATCCGAAGTAGATTAATACTGAAAGCCAGCGGTCAGTAGATATATTACCCTTTAAGTGCCCCTATTAATACGGAGCCTCCTTAGAACGCAATTTTGCATTGTTTAATCTTTCTTCGTTTGTTATAACTTGATAAAAAGAAAAAAGGTTTTTAATGCACGCTTTTTATCATTAGGACGAGTGCGACCCAGAATACGTTTCAAAGGAAGATTTCGCAAACTAAGACGAGGAAGGCCATCGTATCGCATAAGAATAGGATCTCGTGTACGAGTGTATCGCAAGATCGTGAGACGACTAAGGATCAAGTTCTCGAGGAGATGGTGTCGATTACGATATCGTGGGAAGAAATTGTTTTTAAAACTCGGCCGCAGATGGAGACGTGTCCTCAGGAGAGGAAGACGATGGTACTTGCGTTACAAAAAGCGTTTGAGATGGCTCCGCCGAAACCCCAAAACTTTCCAAATCCGTTTTGGCAAACGTTACAGGCCCATAAAGCGCAGAGGAAGACGTTTTTTGGTGAAGATCGGCCGTCGATATCAGACTGTCCGGCGCCGGTACTCATGGTTTACAAAATTCAAGGGAAGGAGACTTAGGGTGAAGAGAAAGGGAAGACTTGGATACGTCCGGTATCGAGGCAAATTGAGAAGAGGCAGACGACTCCGCTTCCTGCGGAGGAGACGGAGAGGTAAAAATCAGATAATATGTTATATAGACGCACTTGACCTTCTTTTATTAAGACCAGGAAGGGTGGGATCCAAGTGTGTCCTTATTGCAGAATCAAAGGTTCTGTAATGTTTTTTCACTCTTGGCTTGTTTAACCGCTCACGGTAGCTTTGCGTTTTATGGACGTTTTAACAACAAAAAAAGAAAAATATATATGCCTGGTTTAAATGGGTTCCCAGTGGCGAACATTGAACGAAAAACAAAGAGCTTCCTTCAACCCTAGAGAACTGGCCTTCTTAAAAGGAACCGCAATGTGGTTAAGGTGTCGAACTTTCGTGTTCAAAAATTCAAATTGTTTTTCTTAGTACGGTACCTTCAAAATAAATGCTGGGAATAGCCCTGAGATAGAGACTAGAGATAAGCAGTAGCATTATGGTTATTTGAATCACAACAAAACCCTTTTTTATTGCCGGTGATTCCCCTTTTTAGGACGACGTACAAGACGAAGACGAGTTGTCAAGAGGCGACGTCGAAGACGACGCAGACGACGACGAAGGAGAAGGCGACGGAGACGACGAAGACGCAGACGAAGGCTAAGGCGAAGGCGAAGGCTGCGTTGGCGTTCTGTAATACGTCTGAAATACCGTGGCAGATGGAGACCTGTGCGAAGCAGAAGAGGGTATTTGAGAGTTTTATGTGGGCGTCGATGGAGAACATTGAGGTGGGTAATGAAGAGAAACACCACGGATGCTTTTAAGCACTCGTATAGTTGGTGATCCACTCTTTGGATGAAATGTTACACGATTGCTCGAACACCTGATTGCTTGGATACTCGGAGGCTCAAACACTCGGTTGTTTGGTTCACCGACTGCCCGGGTACTTGATTGGTTGTGAGTTACGTATTTCTAGTAAATATTATTTTTTTCAATTTTTTCTCTGAAGGAGTCTTGATGATTCTCTTGCAGGTACCGTAGGGGAAGAGTTAGAGTTGGCAGCAGAGGACGCTGGTTTACCATCAAAAGGAGGTTTAAGCTCCGATATGCCTTAAAATGGAGAAGATTGCGTATTGTGGGTGGAAGACCAAGAATACGATATATGAAGAAATACAGATTAGTCAAGCTGGGAAGAAGAAGTGTCAAGGTCAGATACGGGCGAAAGTGGTTTAAGATCAAAAGACGAAGAAGAAGCAGAAGGTACGGAAGAAAAAGAGCAAGGCGAAGAAGACGCAGAAGGCGAAGACAAAGAAGACGACGAAGGCGCCGAAGGAAGAGGAGAAGAAGGCGGAGGAGAAGGAAGATACGCCGACGAAGACGAAGACGGAGGAGAAGGAGACGACGTTGCGGAATACGTTTCCGATATGCTCGAAGATGGAGGAGAGTGATCCTAAGAAGAAGGAAACTTGTTTTCCGTTTCAGGAGACGTCTTAGACGGTTTAGGTAAGAAAAAGCTAGTTAGTTAACCCAACGAGAGCATAGCTGAGGCAATGGTCAGAGCACTTGCCAGTCACAAGTATGTCCCGGGTCCTGAAGTCCTCTCTCCGTGTCATGTGCGTTGAATTTGCTGTTAGTTTGAATTCTCTTGCTCGTTGGATACTCCTTTGGGATATGCGGCTTTTATCCATCAACGAAATGCAACATTTTTAAAGTCTCAGCTTGATCTTAATGTAGAGAACCTGTGGAAAACCACTTGCAGGTTATATAGCTTCGATTTCGCTTGAACATTTGTATATTGATCAAAACCTATATGGCATTGTAATTCGCGCCATGAAGCTTAAAGCCACAAGGAACAGGAAACAAACATCCGCTTCGAACCCGACCTTTTAAACCTGTTGAACGAAACTTCTTTGTTTTATGAGTCTTCGCTGTTACAGTTGAAGCCAGTAAAAACGCAACCGTTCGTTAAGTCTTGAATTTCAGAGTTCGTGCATGAAACTTGTATTCAACCTAAGGCTCGTATTCTAATGATTCAAACACGGCCTCAATATCCAACAAAACTTCAAACACAGCATTACTGTCCAATCAAAATTCAAACAGCCTCAACATCCAGTCAGAATTCAAACAGCGTCAACATCCAATCAGAATTCAAGCATCTTCAACATCTAATCAGAATTCAAACACAGCCTTAATATCCAATCAGAATTCAAACAGCTCAACATCCAATCAGATTTTAAACACAGCTTCAATATTCAGTCAAAATTCAAATTCAACCTCAATATTCGCTCAGAATTCAACTACATCCTTAATAAAGCCAACTCAAGTTTACCTATGAAGTTGAGTTTGTTCTCAATTTCAGTTCATAACTGAACTTCAGTGGAGAAAACTGTGTTGTACAGTCATCTCTTCAAAAGTATGTCAATTGATAAAAACTGGTCATACTTTAACGCTTGGGGGTGGAAAAGCCGTTCATATTCTTGACTTCTTTGCTTAAATGGCTTCAGCTGCCCTTTCATCTGCAACATGCTTTATACAGCGTAAACATACCAATACACGTTTGAGGGCATTAAGTTTGCAAAAAGTCCCTTCCTGTACATGAAGTTAACTGGTTTATTTTGCTTTTGATTGCACTTGAAAAGTTTACACTTAAAGGAATTTCTTTACTAAAATGGTAAACCTTTGTAGGAACATGGCAGTTAAATCATCCCTATTCTACCGAGCAAAAAATTGCAAAGATTTCTTTCTTCGCTCTTACCTTATTAATGGGTGTAGAGCGATATCTTAAGCCTTAATGTTTTGACATCAAGAAGGAAACAATAATTCTCCATATCAACATTTTAGTAGGGCATCAAAGAAACTTTCAGTTTGTTTGAGTTTGGTGTTCTTTTTGACGCCTACACAGTCCCCCAGTCACCAGTACTCATATATTCATACACCATGATCTAACTTATGCTTGTTTAAACTCTTTTAGATATCGCGGACGACAGATATACGTGAGGCGAAGACGTGGATGGCGTCGTATCCGTGGTCTACGAAACAGACTGAGGATAAAAATACGAAGAACATGGCGAAAGGCAAGAGTGCGGCGCGGAAGGTTGTGCATAAGGAGAGGGCGTCGGTACAGACGATTACGAATAACAAGACGAGGAGGAGTACGTTTGCGGTACAGGAAAGGATGGAGAAGAGTTACAAGACGAAGAAAAGGAGGACGAAGAAAGAGAAGAATAGCCAGAAGGAGAAGACGCAGAAGACGGCTAAGACGAAAACTGAGAAGACGACGAAGGAAAAGACGACGAAGGAGAAGAAGACGACGCCGACGCAGGAGAAGGAGAAGACGACGAAGGAGACGTAAGAGAGTATCAAGGAGGCGAAGGAGAGGCCGTTGTGTGATGCGTTACCGGTACGGTCGTCGCTGGAGACGTGTGTATAGTCGACGTCGTGGCTTTATGATCAAGATAAAAAAGACATGGAGGCGATTGAGGTAAACAGAATGATGAGTGATTGACCCCTCCTTTTTTTCAAATAATTTCAAATTCTCAAAAGATAGTTTTGCATGAGCGCTATAATTTATGTAGCTACATAGAGGTATATTAATGGACACCCTCGAACTGTAATGGAAATCTAACATAATGCTAAGTGAACCCTACGATGGGTTAACATCCCATCCAGACGGGGGAGTTGGTAACACTTTTACCTTCTACAGAAACCGTGGGCGTATGCAGCTTGGTCGCTATTTTAACTACTTGCCAAAAAATAATTGTGATGATGATAGCAAAACTACAAATTATTATTATTACTGTATGTGAGGGACTACACGACAAAACGTTGTGTACCTAACTGGAAGGGAAGGAATTCTGTCCAAAAATAAGCGGACACAACAGCAGCAACAACAACAACAACAGGCCAGATTAGCTCCGCAAAATCCAATCCATTTTTACGACAATCTTGTGATTTAAATCTTTTTAGGTCCTAAGAGGTCCTAAATAGACAAAAGAAAGGTTCAAAAATAGCATGACAATGTCCCCAAGTAGCAAAAGCAAATCCCAAAGAGCCGGAAATAGAAATAAAGGCCCTATTATCCATGTTTTTTCAATCTTACACGGTCTTGTGCATTGTTAGGTTCCGTAAAACCCGAGTACGAATTGGACGAAGAGGACGCTATCGACCAATTGGCAGGCTCCTGAAAATAAAGGTTGGTCGGAGATGGAGGAGGCCCAAGATATATCGCGGTCGCCTGAGAATTATATACAAACAAAAATACAGGTTTGTGCGAATCAGGAAAAGGCAAATAAGTGTGCGTTATCGGCGACATTGGAAGAGAGTTATAAAACGGCGCAGGTATCGCAAGAGATACAACAGGCGACGACGGCTGCGAAGGAGAAGGAGGAAAAGAAGAAGGAGAAAGAGAAGACGAATGCGGCGCAAGATTAGAAGACGAAGGCGAAGGCGAAGAAGACGAAGAAGAAGGGCGAGGCGCAGGAGACGAAGACTCAGGCGACGCGGTCGGTGCGTGCTGCGAATCCGTTATCGCCGCGGATGGAGGAAAGTTTACCGAAAGAGAGGTCGACTGGTATTTCGTTGGCGAAAGCGAAACGTGAGAGTAAGGTACGGTTGTTGTAGTATATCGAAAAGGTTACCTCACTCCCCTTCTCTCAAAAGGGGATCTATGACATTAGCTTATGGATTTTAGCGACACGAGAAAAGGCTACTAAACTTATAATAGAGTAAGGGGTTAGGGCCACTGAAAATGTTATGTTGACGCTTAGAGCTTTGGAGAAGAAAACAGTTTAAAGAGAGGCGAGATGTTTAAGAAAGAACTTTGATGGAAGAATGTTTTGAGTTTCGAATGGGTTTTAATCCTTTAATCCTAGACAGGGGCGAGCTGTGTGTTTTCCTGGAATCTCAATGTTTCCATCAATTTTTGTCTCGGGCGACATTGTGACTCTCGGGAAACAAAATTTTCTGTTTCCTGTGGAATCAGTGTTTAGTGTTTATGAAAAAAATTAAGAAATGGATATTGTTGTGGACATCAAGAATTATAGTCTGTGACAACTAACCTGTTTCTAGTATAAGCTAGTCGTGTATCGCACCGATAACGTAGAGGCCGCATCTTTAATCCCCGTTAAATCTTGAATGTATTTAGGGCTAATTAGCACTTATACAAATTGCGTTCATAGCTGTCATGATCACTTCATTCCATATCCACAGTTCATATGTGATTTCATTTCTGTATTTATCATCCCATTCCATTTTTTCTTTTCATCGAAAGGTACACCAGGAGACGTCTCTGGATTCGAAAAACGCGTAAATGGACTCGATTGACAGGGGTTCGTCGGCGCATACGAGTACGGGTAGGCCGGCGTTGGTGTAGGGTAAAGGTTTATAGAAGAAAGCTGTACTACCTCCGGAAAGGCCGTAGAAGAAGACCGATAAGAATAACGCGAGGACGAGTGCGCATTAAACGACGAAGGGGATGGAGAACACTTGTCTATCGAGGACGACGAAGACGAAGAGTGAGATATAGGAGAAGGAATAGAAGAAGATGGCTCAGAAGACGAAGAAGAAGAAAAATCCGAAGGCGACGACGAACACAGCGAAGAAGAAAGAGGAGAAGAAGACGAAGACGACGTAGAAGAATACGACGAAGGCGTCGTAGAAGAAGACGACAAAGGCGACGAAGGCGACGAAGGCGGCGAGGTAGATGCGTGTTACGATTCCGATATCGCCGCGTATGGCGAAAGGTTTATAGAAGGCGTCGCGGATTGAGAATTAGGATTAAAGGACGTTGGCGTGTATTCAGGTAAGGATCGTTCGCTTTCTTTCTTGAAATTGAAAGGAATTTGTATGCCTGTTTATTTTCTACATTGTCACAGCAAGTTAAGCCTGGGGTGGAAAGTGATACGATACGCTTTCATCGCCATTCGATTCCCTTAATACAGTGTTAGGGACCTTGTTAAGCGAACAGAACATGGACTTCTTGCACGTCACAGCCGGCTAACGAAGACCTATGTTTCTCCCGTGATTTGAAGAGCTTTTATGTCATCGGATCAAGCCACAGACGTCTAAACGAACTTTTTCCTGCCCATTTCCCCTTTCCTGTCCAAAAAAGAGAACACGACTTCCAGATACTGACTTCTGCCCTCATAAAAGTGCATTGTCAATCAATTCAAAATTTCAACTGTGTCCTCTAAAAATAATCCCTGTGGAGGGAGAGGTTACTCTTCTCCAATTAATCCGCATTCCCCTCGCTCACAGTTCAGTGCAGTTTTCTGTTGTAATACACGTAGCATTGTTGTAAACTCAAATTTTAAATTTGACGAATCGCGAACTCTCACTGGTTCTCTATTGCTAAACTATCAGCTCATGCCTAAGTTGTAAAGTAGTGACCCTATGAAATGGTACTATAAATAAATCTTTTGACGAAAAGGTTTCCCTTAGGTAAGTAGTAAATAAACTTTCTTCTCAGACGGCGGGGTTGTCTATATAACTCATGTACCACCCGATAACTGATATTACTGATTTCGTTGTTTCTATCCAGGTTCTTCCGAGGAGTAGTAAAAATCGGAAGAAAGGTAGTGCGAAAAATCACAAGAAAGGTGCGTGTTCTAATTGGGCGTTCTTGGAGGTTCGTCAGACGTGTCGGGAGAACCTTACGAGTGAGGTACAAGAGAGTGACCAGAAAGCTGCGAATCGGTAGGCGAAGAGTGAGACTGTTGATTGGTCGACGCTGGAGGAGGATCAAGTATGGACGAAGACGAGGAAATAGAAGGAGAAGAAGAAGGAGGATAAGAAGAAGGAGGAGACGATACAGAAGGAGGATGAGAAGACGTCGTCGAAAGCAGAGACGACGTCGCAGGCAACGAAGAAAACGCCGCAGAAGAAGACGCCGTTGTGTGCTGCGTTTCCGATTCAGGAGAAGATGGCGCCGGGTGTACAGGCGAGGTAGACGACTGGTGTTCCGTTTTGGAAAGAAATACAAGAATCTGAGGTGAGCAATATGCAGTGGTATCCTCTGTTTGGTAGCACTCTTTCCCATTCATGTTACTTTTTTAAATTGTTTTTTTTTGCAAGTTATTGCTTGTTGCAACTTAGCTCACGCTGTTGGGAAACGTATACAACTGGTTTATCAGATTTTTCCTAGAACTCACAGCGAGATGTGGACTAGTTTTGTACCTGTCGCAACACTACGAGAGAAGTTGCACCGTGCAACGTGTATTCTGCAACTGGTCTCGCAACTGTTTTGTCAGCGTTGCGTTGTACGTCGAGAGAAAAATTGCCCCGTGAAAACAGCGCCTTTTTCTACAATGAATTCCTTTCCGTTTAGCGAAACTTACATAGTGTCTATTTTTACATTTTTTTTCGTGGGGAGAGGGGGGTGGGGCAATAAAAAATTTGAACCTGAACTCTTTACCGTTGTCGACAAAACCGTTCAACAAAACAGACTCTTTAAAACCATAAATTTCCAACTGAACATTGCCGTTGTGAGGAAATGTGGTCCACACGAGGAAAAGAAAGTGTCTGACCTCGGTAAGATTGGAAACCACGACCCGCGGAATTCGATCTCTGATGCTTCACCTACTGTGTTGCAAGGTCAGACGGGAGGAGGTCGTGTGTCATATCGTTGTTTTAAACGGTGAACGGACTCAACTAGAACATTGCCATTACACTTACCATGACATCACAAATTGAAGGATAAGTCGGCACGAGATGTGTCGTATCCTAAATGCCTCAAGGAAATCTTTGGTTCATTTCCGAAGTTTAAAAATATCACGTAAACTCTGACTGCAACGATTCAATTAAAACGGTTTGTCAGGGACTGGGGACTTTAATATGGTCAATATTGTCTCAGGGCATAAATTGTTTTGAATTCCAGTTTGTTAGTCGGACAAGCTACTCTTGTGTTATATTTGACTGGAAAACTTTCTTGCTTGCTCAGGTGCCCAATTACAGCTTTTAGGTGACACACAGCCTTGCTTGTCCCTTGAGCAAGTTTTAAAGTTGCTTGCTCGACAACAAAACCCACTTGTTTCAGACGACCATATCGCACGTTTTGTGAGTTGTGTTAGCGTTGTGTTAATTTTGTGTTAATACTGAGTTAATATTGTGAGCTAACATTGTGAGCAAACATTGTGAGCCCTGTCAACATTTCGTTAATTGGTTACCTGTTTTTCCTCAGATACCGTCTTGGCGTTCTTAAAGTCAAGTGGAGACGAAGATGGCTTCGATTCCATAAACCAAACTATCGCCTACGGGTTCGAGTTGGAAAAATATGGAAGCGTGTGATAAGACGGGGCAAGCGATTAGTGATTAGTTACCGAAGGCGTTTCCGGTCGATAAAACTTTACAGAGGTAGAGTACGCATCCGATGGCGAAGAAGATGGAAGATAATCAGGAGAAGGAGAAGTAGAAGGGCCAGACGAAGACGAAGGGTGCACAGAAGAAGGAGACGAAGACGAAGAAGGCGAAGGAGACGAATAAGGAGGTATAAGAGAAGGCGACGACGAAGACGGCGAAGAAAAAGACGGCGGCTTCGTAGATGCGTGATACGCGTGCGCCGTGGACGCCGCTGGTATCCTGTTTATAAACGGAAGAGAGGTTTTAGAATACGAATTGGAAAGAGATTGAGGAAAATCAGGTATAAGATTTTATGTTCTTCTTGCATCTTTGGATTAGTTAAATGGTGAAATCGAAAAAAGCCTATTAAAAAATTTGTGGCTTGGACCAATTTCTCAAAGTCAAACTATAGGCCTGCAGAAATTTGGGATCATTAAGAGCCTTTTATAATAGATTAGTTATCTAATCATCAAAAGTTGCCTTTTATTTTAAGATTGTCCTTGTTCGGTAAACTCCGCCACTGCTGTTTAATTAATGTCTAGTTAATGAAGAAGAGTTGGTCTGTTGATAGAAAGTATCTATCTTTTTCTGTGTGCATTGGTTTACCAACCCGATGCAAGTTTATACTATTAATTTTCAAGATGTAATTCCTGTGATTTTGTCCACCCGAACGGAAGAATCGATTTCCTTTTTTTTTCTAAAACTAAAGCGCTTCTGGTGGAAACTCACTACTGTACGTTTTTAGGTTTTACCAATACCGAAAGTCGCCCTTAAAGAGGGGTGGCAGTTTCAGAAACTTAATAGGATTATGTTTACCTGCTTTGAACAAGCGGTTACTAAATCCGAAATCCGAAGTTTGAATTACCTTATTAGAGAGATTGAGCATCACATTTACGGCAAACGGTTAACGTCAACCTGCCGTTTGCCTCCTGCCGTTTCAAAATGGACCATTTCATTCTAAGCTTTGGATGAACTCATTAAAGGCTAGGATACACAAAAAAGCAACTTTCTAACTGTTAACTAAAGTATTTGGTACCGGTTGAATGTGGTTTACTTGGGACGTTTTGACGTAACTGCCTAAGTTGGGCGCCTTTTCATGAAAGAGCTTACACCCTTTGTGAAGCGGATAGCCAAATATCAGCTCGCTTTCTCGTACTTTTTTCTTCCTTTTGTGTAAACGCTGTCAGCCGGTTAGTTTGCGTAGAAAAAATATGAAACATCACTGGGTTTATACACAGGCTGATAATTGTAGCAGAACGATAAAAAAAAACTTCAAATAACATTCACGTTGCTGACGAACGCGAAAACAGGCTTTCTCGTGTCGAAAACGGAAAACAGGGTAAACGTGAAAAATGCCGGGGAAATTCATGATCATGTGGTATTTTTGCCGTTTGCGTTCACCGTGAACGTGAAATTTAATCTCTCTATTATCCATTTTTCCAGCTTCACTAGAGGAATAACTCGTATCCGGTATAGAGGTCGCTGGATTGTCCGGAATTTCAAAGTTAACCTCCGAATAGGAAAGAAATGGCGACGCGTCCGACGGTACGGCCGGCGATTTGTCCTTCGTTACCGACGAAAGAGACGCACCTTGAGTTTCTATCGCGGACGGCCGAGATTCCGGTATGGTAGACGCTGGAAAGTTATCAGAAGGAGACGTTACAGACGGAGACTAAGTAAGCGACGACGACGAAGATACTTGCGAAGGCGAAGAAGAAAGAGGAGGAGGAGACGCCGAAGACGAAGCCGACGAAAAACAAGAAGACGTAGACGACGAAGGAGAAGGAGGAGACGAAGAAGAAGAAGGAGACAAAAGAGAAGAAGGAGAAGAAGAAGGCGCAGACGAAGACTCCGAAGGTGTGTCTTACGATTCAGGTTCAGACGTCGTTGGAGGAATCTTGTTCGCAGAGGAAGGAAACTTGTCTTCCGTGGCCGACGAGGATATGGACGAGTCAGGTGAGACAAGAGTGTTTAAAATACCAATAAACCTTTTCACTTATTACACGGCACGAAAATTTGGGCGTTTTTCAGAGCAATCATTTGCGATTTATAGATTGATATTTTCTGAAGACAATTAAGCTTTGCGATTCCAGATAGGCGATCGCTTTCTATAAGGGGCTTAGTTATCGACATTTAATAACAATAATTAAGAAGTACAAACGCGTACCCACAGCCAAACTAAAAAAAAGTCTAGAGGTCTAAAAGTCTTTGACCGAGATGACTAGATATCGTAAAAATTATGTAACAGATGAACTGATTGTTTTTCAAGTATGATCGTAAAATAAAGGAAAAAAGACGGCTAAAAACAGACAAACAAGAACAAAGTTCTTATATAAGATTGTTTACATCAAAGTCTTTAATTGGTTTGATGGGCATGATGATCTCTATAGTAGAAAAATACTATTATTGGATCTTTCTTCAGCGGATCATAAAGGAATTTGCAAAATAAACTGAAAACCCTCACAGATTTTATACTGTCATTTTATTATATAGTACTATAAGACGGTAAAGTATAATCATCCGGGTGAGTGTAGCCCTGTTTGTGGTGACATTGATTGACGTTTCGATTTTTATAATCAGAGTCACTTGACGCTGCTGATGACTTCCGCTCAGCTGGTGGAAACGTCAGTCAATGTCACCACCAACAGTCCATCTCAGGGCTGCACTCACCCGGACGATAGTACCTATGAAATGACTCCTGGGTTTCTGACTATTTAGAGTATATAGTACTATCTTATTATCATTCAACATTTCACTGGCTTCTCTTTTCCAACATTTAACCACTGATCACATTACAGTCATACTGTATCTCCCTTTCCACCGCCAAATTTAGATTCAAAACATATTTCTTATACATCTTTTTATTTTTCGTTTTTTTCCTTTTGTTATTAGTTTCTACGGACGTAAAGTTGTCATTTATTACAATAGAAGGCGTCGTGTTCTAAGAAGAACTAGGCGCCAATTCCAAGTGCGCGTGTTCAAAGTGTGGCGTACTGTAAAAACGTATCGCAGAGGCTGGGTAATCCGCTACAGGAGACGAATAACGAAGATCAGAATCACCGGGGGAAGAGTAAGGTACCTCTTCAGAAGAAGTTGGCGAACGCTAAAACGAAGGATCTCCAGGAGACGAAGGTACAGATTGAGACGAAGAATCAGAAGAAGGAGAAGGAGAAAATTGCGAAAGAGAAGAAGACGGCAACGAAAACGATACCGAAGACGAAGAAAGAGATTGAGGCGAACAAGGAGAAGACGAAGACGACGTCGACGAAGGCAAAGACGAAGAAGACGAAGGCGAAGGAGAGTTCGACGCCGCCGCCGTTGCGGAATACGTTTTCGTTATAGAAACAAATGGCGAAGAGTGTACCGAAAAGGAAGCACCCTCCGATTCCGCACGCGTAGAAGATGGTGTCGAGTCTAGTAAGTTTTAGTTTGATATTTGCAATAATGCTAGGTGCTAACTTACTAACTGGTGACGCGCTCTCCGATTTTGCTCGCGGAAAAACTTAGAAGGAATCGAAAGAACTTGAAAACGGTAATTGGCCCAACTTTTTCAAGCTAAACCAATTACAATCTGGGCATCCATAGCCAAACACACTTCTTAGTAGTCTCCGAGCACTAGGATAGCCATTGTAAAGGTTTCGTTGATGCGAATGTGACTATTAGCTTTTTAAAATGATACTTTAAAGTTCTACTAAGGACTGTTCTAAAAGCTGAATGCAAAAGATTGCGTATCCGTGAAAACCTCAGTAATTGTCGCCGATTACATGAGGCGGGCTGGCCCGGTTAGCCAAGCTGGCTCGGTTTGCCGGGATGACTGTTCAGCCCGGTATTACTTGAGGTGAGCCAGCCCGCCTGCGGCTAAATTTAGAAGCTGTTGTGTGAAAATAGGGCTACCTCAAAGAGAATGAATCGAGTGATTTTATTTTCGCTAACCCATTATTTCAGTGTATTATTTTTAGTTTTATGTAGCTATATGGTCTGATAAACCTTTGTGTGTTATACAGAAAGAGAAATATTGACCTTCCGGTGATACATTTTGCTCTGAAGCGAAATTTAGTGACAAAAAAGTGTTGGCCCGGCAATCGCGATACCGGGATCCCAGCTGGCCGGGCTGAGATTTTTCCATCTAATCGCGAAGTTGATTTTACTGTGTTAAACAGACGTGCCGAGAACCTGGCAAACCGAGCCAGCCTGGCTAACCGGGCCAGCCCGCCTCATGTAATCGGCCCCAAGCTGGGATCCTGGTATTGCGATGCCGGGATCCCGGCTAGACAGGATGAAAATTTACCATGTAATCGCGATTGCCGGGCCAACACTTTTTCGTCACTAAATTGCGCTTCAGAACAAAATGGATCACCAAAAGGTTAATATTTCTCTTTCTATATATAACACATAAAGGTTTATCAGACCATAAAGCTTCATAAGACTGAAAATAATACACCAAAATAATGGATCAGCAAAGGTAAAATCACTCGATTCATTCTCTTTGAGGTAGCCATCTTTTCACACGACAGCTTCTAAATTTAGCCACAGGCAGGCTGGCTCACCTCATGTAATACCAGGCTGAACACGCATCCCGGCAAACCGAGCCAGCCTCATATAATGGGTCCCTTTAGTATGTATACAAACTTCAAGGCAACGGAAACCGCACTATGAACGTTTCAGGCCACCAAACCCGGAGAGAAACTGACGCCACCTTATTTGAATCACTAGACTTACTTCACTTTTTCAGTAACATGCAAACTCTGAAATTCAAAACTTCGTCAACGATTGCGAATGTTTACTGCTGTCGATCATAATTACAACAATTAAAGGAACATGAAAGACAGAGTGAATCGTGCTCCTCCAAACACAGTGCACGAACGTGGTCTTTTGAACCCCTTGAATTTTACTTTTTTGTTTTATGAGTCTCCCGCTATACCCAGGGCAGGGCTTAACAATAATCACCAAATTGGAACCAATTGGTTTCTTGATGTCGTATGTCAGCAAGTGATATGATGGTCGATATTGGTGATGTGTTGGGCAATATTGGTGGATTCATTTAGATCGGAATACGAGATGGGATTGAGTACGAGTACGACTTGCATACCAAATGGTATCACGTGCGACGCCAGTCTCCTTCCCTATTGGTCAACAAAAGGAAGAAGCCAAGCGATCTGGTTTGAAATTCTTTGGTTGCAAAATTCAACCTCGTACTCGCGTTCCAATTATAAAGAGTTATAAAGACACATAGTAGAGAGGTATCTATACAAGTGTTTTGTAGAGACCATACCGTTTCTTTTTATTTCTGAATTCGGCCAATCAAACACGCCCCTTTGCATCAGCTCTTCTCTAATGACTGCAGCATGACAATGATAATGATAATAGAATGCCTTTATTTACACACAATTCAGTTTAAAGCTTACAACTTGTGGGGTTGTGTAACAGAAAAATAATTGATTTGTTTTTTTTTTTTAGTTTCCGAGGACGCAACGTGCGTGTCAGAATAGGAAGAAAGGTGAGAACAATCCGCAATATAACAAGACGAATAAAATTCAAGATCAGAGGGAAATGGCGAAGAGCAAGAGTCCACTACGGAAAGCTGAAGATCCGCTACAGAAAACGATACCGACTTTTGCGAATCAGGTACGGAAGAGTAAGGTGGCGCTCTGGGAAACGCTGGAGAAAACTATCAAAGCGTCGTCGCAAACGGCGGGTTTACCGTCGACGAAGGAGAAGGGTCAGAAGAAGGAAGTGGAGAAGACGAAGACGAAGAAGACGGCGACGAAGGAGGAGGCAGAGACGCCGAAAGAAGAGACGAAGGCGACGAAGAAGGAGGAGGAGGAGAAGAAGGCGAAGGAGAAGACGGCGACGACGAAGGAGGCGCCGTCGTTGTGTGATGCGTTTCCGTTATCGGCATCGGTGGAGGAAGGTGTATCGCATTAGACGCAGACTGGTAATTCGTGTGAGAAAGCGATACAGAAGAGTCAGGTAAGAAACCTTTGGGCAATTTTTCCCTAACCTTCTACTAATGCTTTTTAGATGTCGACATCAATGTTTCTGTTCATAGCAATGATCAGTTGGAACATTGTAAGTCGTACACTAGGTGACTAATCGGACAACAAAGGCAGATGTTTGAGCTGGCGGGAGTCAGTTTGAATGTACTACTTATAAATTAGTAAAAGTACGTAAAAAAACATTTCCCACGTTAAAAATGTTATTGTATACGTTTGGTAGCGCTACACATAGCGCTACACATAGCGCTACCAAACGTATACAATAACATTAAGAATTTTTAGTCATTAAGAAAACTCTAGAGACTATTGTTGCACTCAGAAAGTTCCTTCGAGGTGTGATTTTTTATCACACATCGGTTACATATTCTAAGTAGGACGCCGTTATACATTTGCATTTTTATCTTTGCTGAGGAAGGCAACAGTAGTGGCCGAAACGTCCATAACTATTTTTAGCCAGTGTCAACTTTTTAAATTCTTTTTTACCAGTTTTTTTTATTTCCCACGTTGTTCAGTTGTTCTGTGAGATCGTTGGTGTACTGACACTAAAAGTAGTTCATACAAGGGAACGCTACAGTTACGAAGAAAAAAGACAGCGTTGAAATTGCACCTTACTAAAGCGTTTTCGTGTTTTTTCTTCCAAAACAGTTGTGGTAGAAGAGGAATAATGATCTTCGGACGGAAAACGCGAATTATTCGCCGTCCCAGAATAAAACTCCGTGTTGGAAGGAAATGGTGTAACGTGCGTAGATACCGCGGTAGGTTGGTGATACGTTTCAAACGTAGACGAACTCGATTGATAATTCGACGAGGACGATTCTTCGCGAAATACAGAAGGAGAGTGAGGAGAATAAGAACTCGCAGTCGACGATACAGACGGAGACAACTGCGGCAAAGAAGAAGGCGACGACGAAGGCGACGAAGGCGAGTAAAGCGAAGGAGGCGTAGGAGAAGAAGAAGGAGAAGGAGGAGAAGACGACGAAGGAGACGACGGGTGAAACGGCGCAGACGTAGAAGGCGGCGACGCCGCTGTGTCATGCGTATTCGATACAGAAAGCGCTGGAGGCGTGTTTATCGAAGAGGACTTCGCTTTGTTTTCCGATTTAGACGACGAAAGCGATACGTCAGGTAAGAGATTTTTTAAAAGGAACATTTTATTATCAAGGTTTTGTTTTGTCCTTTGGTCTTTTTAGGCATTAAGAGCCAAACGCTTGCCTGTGGACAACTCTTTAGCTTCGTAGGGTATCCTCAACAGCCAAAGACTGTGAACCAGAGGACCCGCCCTTCGTTGTTTCTCTTGTTTCCTAGTTCTTTTGCTCGTTCATGCTTTAGCTTGCTTGTTTGTTCGCTTGTTGGTTTATGTATCCACTAAGCCACAAATGCCCAATTCCTCCCTTCCTTTACCCCTTTAAAAGCAACAAAAACATTCCTTTCTCCTTTCTACTTTTCAAGGCGAACTGCATCTAAGGGGCCGTTTACATGATACCGGAATGACTTTCATTCCAGGATGAGTTCATTCCATCCCCATATATTTCTCTGTATCTGCTTACATGATACCAAGATGAAATTTCGATCCCGCGCAAGTCATTCTGGAATGAGTTTATTCCGGTTTTCAATCCGAATGAAATTCTCGTCCTGGTATGACATTTCATTCTGGTATCATGTAAACTGAAAGCGAAATCCGTTCCAAGATGACAACGCAAACCGTGTAGTCTGGGGCGAGTGGCGGATGCGTATCGTTTTCAAGACGGCGGACAAAACGGTCGTTTTCGAGATGGCTGAGCCGGTTGTTTTTGTCATGTGAATGCAGCACGAACTTCAGTCTGGAACGAAACTCATTCTGGTATCATGTGAACAGCCCCTAAATGTGTTTTGTGGTTAAGCGCCATTCCTTTATAATTTCAATCAACAGAATCAGACGAGGTAGATTACTCATCAAACGAGGGAGGAGATGGAGCGTTATTCGCAAGCTACGGAGGAATATTCGAATCTGGCGTAAAGGATGGCGCCGTGTACGAGTCTACAAGAAACGTTTCTTCTTGCGCATAGGACGTAGAAACCGTAGATTGTCATTCAGGCGAGGAAGATTGCGATACCGTTTGGGAAAACGATGGAAGAGAATTACCAGACGAAGACGGAGGCGTTACAGAGGACGGCGAAGACGGTTAAGGAGGAGGAGAAGACAGAGACGAAGGCAAAAACGGAGGAGAAGACGGCGCTTGAGGCGCAAAAGACGAAGACGAAGACGAAGACGTCGCTGTATCATGCGAGTGATGTGGAGACGGCGTTGGAGAACAGTCTATAAGCGTGGCAAATATTTCAGGTTCCGCTACAAACGACGGCCAGTGAAATTACGGTAAATACGTTCATTGGTATTCATTGGATTTAGATTTGCAAAGGTACTTTGTCCAAAACTGCTTAGGGTGAAAACCTACATTTCAGGTCATTATTTGTTGGGACAATTATCATGTTGTAAGGCAGCACCCCTTCTTCCTATCATGCAGTGTTGGAAAAAAGAGGCGCTTTTCGCGTGGGAAAGTAAGATTACTAGTTTTTCAAGAGCGACCGGGGAAACTCACTCATTTCGAACGCATGGCAGCTTTTTTTAAAAGTGGATGGGCAGCGTGAGGCTCCAGAAATATTTTACCACTTATTTTAACAATTATTCCACAAAATCGATCGTCCATGGGTTGATAGACAACAAGACGCGGAGTACCGAGTTTGTCATGAGTTCCTGTAGGACGAGATTGAGTGGGATGAAATAATTGTTTTATTAAACAAACAATCCCTGCATCATGACAAATGTTATTAATTTACCAAAACAAATTTTTATTAGAAACAGCATGCTTTCGCTGTCTTTTTCGTGCGACCTCTCGATTTGTTAGCTACCATCTGTTAGTCTGTTAAGAGGGAACTAATGAGAGCGCTCGCTTGCTCATTGAATATGCCTGGGGCTTTCTATATCACAAGTTATTCTATATGACTAATTTGACTAATGTTTACTCTAACTAAGAATTCTACACGGAAAACATAAACAATTCTAATTGTAGTTGTTATTTTTTGCAATCACCAGATTTTACCGCGGCAAATTCAGAGTCCGATTTAGAGGGCGATGGAACATTTTGCGGCGTGTGAGAAGGCGAGTCAACATACTTTACAAGGGTAGATGGCGTAAGGTTGGAGTCCGCCGACGACGTGTATTTATCCGTTTCCGCCGGAAGACAAGAAGAATAAGACTACGCTATGGACGAGTGAAAATCAGACGGGGTCGTCGGTGGAGACCAATAAGAAGATATGGAAAAAGAAGAAGAAGAAGAACTAGAAGAATCCGAAGACGACGACGAAGACGAATAAGGCGAAGGAGGAGAAAGAGAAGACAAAGGCGTCGAAGAAGAAGACGAAGAAGGCGCAGGAGACGGAGAAGAATCGTGAAAAGGCGAAGGCGTCGAAGGCGAACAGGCAGGAGAGGGATAAGGCGGCGAGGAAGACGGTACGGTAGAAGAGGAAGACGAAGACGATCAAGAAGAAGGAGAAGAATAATCCGACGAAGGAGAAGAAGGAGACGAATACGGCGACGAAGAAAGCTCCGAAGGAGAAGGCGGTATAAACGCAAGCTTAGACGAATACGAAGACGTCAACGTCGCAGTCGTTTACGCTTCCGCTATAGACGTCGCTGGTGTGGAGTGATCCGCCGAGGCCGCAGATACACCTTCATCTACAAACGAAAAACACGACGCTTAAGGTATTATTACCAATAATGCATGTTTTCATCTATTAAGTAGATCAAAAATACCTTTTATCAAGCCTTGTAGAATATCTACATGAAAAAAAAAATAGTAAGGGATTTGATAACATAAAGTTAGAACCACCCTTAAGGCTCAAGAGGAACCAAAAGAATCACGTTCTACGCATTTATGGTCTTTCTATGGTTACCCCTTTAGGGTGCAGCCGGAGTTAGAAACGACTACAATACTCAGTAGTGCCTTTTTAGTCTGCTATGGTGAATGGTTGCTTGACCCAATGCTAGACTTGAAGTATTATATTGAAGACAAGGGAGCTTGTTTTACATTAAGTTCAACATCAACAAGAGCGTTGAGTAACCAAAACGTACCGCAGTTTTTTAGACGAAATTAAAGGTGTGATATCCCCATGAAGGTGTCTCTCGAGTGTTTGGTGTATCTTCTCAAACAAAGCACTAAATAAAGATATCTCCGTCACCCATGAGTCTCTGTCATACGATAAAAAGTTTAAATAAAAGCTAAACCGGCCTAGTGCCGTTTTTTAAATTTTATAACTGTTAAAGGAGCTAGGTCACAGTATGTGCACCTTTCGGCAAACAATGAGCTTTTTTAAGTAACAAACCCATATCCCTAACGAGTTTTCTTTCTGTTATCAGATTCCGTAAAGGAAGAATCTATTTAAGGTGGAAGCGTACTTGGCGAAAGATACGCCGCGGCACCAAACGTTTCAGGGTTCGACTGTTCAAGAGGTGGCGAAAGGTGCAAAGATATGGACGGCGCTGGAGAGTACGTTTCAGGAAAAGATACGTTGCACTTCGAATAAGACGTGGAAAAGTTTATCTGAAATCCAGAAAACGATGGAGAAGAGTCAGGAGACGTCGTAGGGGTCGAAGAGGAGGACCCCGAGGAGTTAGACGTCGTCGACGAAGATGGAGAAGACGAAGAGGATACAAACGTAAACAACGAAGAAGGCGAAGAAGGCGAAGGAGGAGGAGAAGACGGCGAAGGCGAAGAAGAAGACGCCGAAGACGACGACGAATAAGACGAAGACGCCGTTGCAGAATACGCGTTTATTTCAGGAAGAGATGGCGTTATGTGACCAGGAGAGGAAGACTTCTTGCCATCCGAATAAGGAGAAGGCGTTACAGAGTAAGGTAAAGAAAAAAACTTTTCACCTGTTGCAACGGAGTACTTTTCCAATAATTTTAACTAAAGACCCTGGTAGATTATGACTACTTTCTACTCTGTTTATTTCAATTGATCTCAGTTATTATAGAGTAAACAAAGAAGTGTTCTCAAGTCGATTTACTTAGAACAAATTACGATGAATTACTCGTATAATTAATTTTCGCCAGTAGTCATTACTCTTATTGTATTATGGAATAGTACTCAAAGATCGCGTCGTGAAATATAGTGGGCTTTAGAGCACTGACCAAGCTAAAAGTTACAACATTCAAGCTGCCTTTTATTATTACGAAATCTAACTTGGAAGTTTTTCGTTAATGATACGTGCTTGAATTGCCCTACGTAAACATATGAGGATTTTTTTTAACTTTTAGGTACTTAGCCTACAATTAAATAAAGGACGTTGATATTCTGTCCTTGAGCAGATCACATTGTTTAGTTTTCAATTCTTAGTATACTTGTTTTTCAATACTACAGTTTTGAGAAAGGGAAATGAGAAGGTTGACAAATTATTTAAGAAATTGTAAGGCATAGGTTGACATTGCTGGCTATTAATCTTGGTCGAACGTCGCTGTTTGTGCAAATATCTGTGAAGAATGTGGCTCTCTTTGATCCAACTTAACACTTGGTTTCTTGTTCTATTTTTAGGGTTAGCCGCCGTAGAATAATGCTTTACCGTGGACGAAGAAGGGTTTACCTGCGCCGCATCCAAACTAGAGTAAAAAGCAAATGGTGCACCGTTCGAGTGTCTCGCCTCGGGCTTCGTATACGTTACAAGGGAAAGTCCAGGCCTTTAAGGATTTACAGGACGGGAAGACTGGGAATAAAAATCAGGAGAAGATGGGTAAGGTATGGACGACGCAGGGTGTCCAGGCGAAGACGCCGACGAAGAAGAAGGACAAGGCGATTGCGCAGAAGAAGGAGGAGAAAGAGAAGGAGAAGAAGACGAAGAAGAAGATTAAGAAGACGAGCTAAGGGAAAGAGAAGACGAAGAAGAAGACGAAGACGAAGGCGCCGCAGAAGACGTCAGCGGAGAAGGAGAAGGCGGTATAGGCCTCGACGAAGACGCAGAGGGCGTGGGCGCAGAAAAAGGCGTCGCTGTGTGATGAAGTTCCGGTATAAGGGACGATGGAGGAGAGCTTACTGGCGAAGAGGGCTCAGATTCCGTTATGGAAGAAGGACTATTCGGCTTAGGTATGATGAGATCTATTTGATAGACTCAGAACACTTTTAAATTGGTGGCTGTTTTCATGCACTTAGATCCAGTCATTATGCCACCGTTTCGTCTCATTGCCTTACATTAACAAAAACGGTGGATATGTAAGTATGTGTGTGCACGTGTTTATAAGGCGTTATCGGGAAGAGAAAGGAGACCAAAGAGACTGGGTAATCTACCTTATAATCTCTAAAGAAACGGACCGCAAAATCAACATAGTCTGGAGATTTCCATTAACAATCGAAAGGGACCTTCTCAATCAAATAAAGTCAGCACACGCTGTCTTTGCTTGCCGACTGCAATGGCGATAGAGCCGTGAGAAAAAGAGGTGACTCATTCCATCTCCCACAAGAAAACATCTACCCCAATATGATTTCACTTCAGGAAACTGTACGTCATTACAGTTATCAACATTAAATTGATATATATTTCAGGAAAGTTAGTATTTAAAAAACTTTGTGATGCTTTTAGTATGAATTTGCACCACGTATCAAAGGATAAAGCGCTGGAGAACATCGAGGTTTGCAGCTACACCTGATAAGAAATCTCTTATAATTACCATGGGACGAATTACACAAAAAATTAAGCTGCTGTAACAACCTAATGTGAGGATGTTATTTCAAAAGGTGTCTCGTACCTGCAAGCAGGAATTATTTTTAGCGTTCACACATCGAATCAAATGGAAAATTCTGAAGCAAGTGAAAATTCTAAGACTTACGACAACAACAGATTATGAACTGAGCTCAGACGTTTAAATAGTACTTTTTCTCAGTTTCTCTCAGCCTTATAATGAATTGTAATCCCGCCTAATCCAATGAGAGCGCATGTTATAACGCCATAACTTTGCAAACTGAGTCATTCTGTTATTAAGATATTTCTCTGCTAAACTTCACCAGGTATTCCAGAGGCCGAGTCTTACTGAGACGCAGAGGAAAATGGAGAAGACTACGACAAGTTAACAGAGTTAAAATCATTTTCAGGAAGAAATGGCGACGTGTGCGCCACATAAGAGGACGATTGAATGTCCTGTACAGGAGACGACTGTTAAGAGTAAAAATACGTCGCCGAATTAGGGTTTGGCTTAACAGGAAGTGGAGAACACTTAGAAGGCGCAGGCGACGCAGGTGGGGACGGCGAGTCAGAAAATATGGGCGAAAGAGGAGAATTACAAGGAGACGTCGTAGACGACGATACAGAAGAATAAGAAGAACCAGAAGAAGACGACGACGAGTGCGTAGGCGAAGAAGGTACAGACGAATTAGGAGAAGAAGAAGAAAGATGAGAAGAAGAAGGCGGAGGAGGCGAAGGCGAAGAAGAAGAAGACGAAGGAGAAGACGCAGAATCCGAAGACGGAAGCGTCGTCGAAGAAGGCGACAGCGTTACAGTGTATTGAAAATCAAGTACAACAGAAAATGGAGAAGAGTCTACCGCCGCAGACGCCGATTGTACTTCCAGTTCAGAAGAAGGACAAGACAAATAAGGTGTGAAAATTGGAAAATTTCTGATTTTGCCTTACTTTCGATCTCAAGGGCGCTTAAGGTCTAGAATGAAAAAAAAGAATGAGCAAAATAGCACCATACAAACGAACTACTCAATGGCTTTTAAGGTGTGGACACAGTGGGGACCTATGCCTCCACATAAGTTTGTGAAACTAATGAGGCCCCATTAAGGGGGGGGGGGGGGTATCCCATATCCCTTAAACTTTTTCTTGAAATGACCCATATCCCCTTATTGGGCGGTCTCATATCCCTAAAATGATGAGTACTAATGACGTCACTTCCTGACACCAAAAATTTTGCTTAATAAATACGAAACTAACCTTTCTACCATCCTGGACCCTGCCACTCTCTCAAAATAAAGCGATGAAGTATTTGTCAGTTTTGGCAGTTTCAGCCTTCATGCGACGACTGATTCCTTCTATTCAACTTTTTCACGTCAAACTCTAACTAAAATATTCTCCTTTTTGCTTAAACCGTGAATTAGAGTATCTTCTAGATTGTTGTTTCTTCCCTTGAGGAACCTGATGTCAGCTGTCAATTTTACACTCGTTGAATACTGAAAAACTCATTTAACTAAGCTAACTTGAGAAAACTAAAGATCCATAATGCCTGACATGCCTGTAATGATTGCTAATTTACTATCGAAATAGACGCTTACTTTGTGTTATAATCCTTATTAATTGAAACTTTCAGTTTTGACCAAAAATCTTGGGAACTTCGCGTTGAATATCCCCATATTTCATTTTCAAATATCCCGTATCCCTATAATTTTTCCTTCGGCATCCCGTATTCCTATATTTTTTTCTCAAATATTCCGTCTCCCCATTACCCCAACTGGGGCCTCACTAATTGACCTAGTGTGCATTCCCCAAATGTTTTCGGAAATTTTGAGGGACGCAGGTTTGCACCAAGAACCAGTCAGCAACACTGCAAGTAATTCTCTTTGTTACCCTCCTATCTCCTTTGGGAATTGACTTGTCGTGTTGTCCTGCAGGTGCACAAGAGGCAGAATCTATGTACGGCGTCGCAGAGGGTGGCGATCGTTGAGAAAGTTAAAGAGACGATTGAGAATCCTAGTTAACAAGCGATGGAGACGTGTTGTGCGGTACAAGAGAGCATTCCGTGTACGTTATGGCAGGAGAAGGTGTAGAATAAGGCTCCGTCGGGGAAGAATTGGAATAAAGTACAAGGGAAGGTGGAAGAGAATTGTAAGGCGAAGGCGAGGATATCGAAGAAGGAGAAGACGGCGAATCAGACGAAGACGCAGGAGGCAACGCAGGAGAATAAGGAGGCTGCGGAGACGAAGAAAACGTCGTCGACGAAGAATTGTCAGAAGAAGGAGAAGGCGAAGAAGACGACTTAGAAGAAAATACAGGCGAATCAGAAGACGCAGAAGAAGACGAGGGCGAATAAGAAAGAGAGGAAGAAGATGGCGACGCAGAAGACGCATAACACGATACCGACTACGATTCAAATACAGAGGGAAGTACAGAAGAGTGTTCAGGCGCAGAGGTTACTGGAGATTCCGCACCAGAAGAGGAGTGAGAAGGATTAGGTAATGGCAACCTCACTAACGCATTAACTCTCTAAGAAATTAAAGCAAAACTCTCTTACGAAATTAAGGCGAATTCGCTTTAATTTCTTGGAGTACCTATTCCCAAGACCTTAATAAAGTGGAGCGCTAATTTCCGCCACCGTACTTTCTACAGGATTGACGTCCTACAGACGGTCTCTTACACTTTTATCCTCGCTTTTAGGAAGTAGCTTTGTCGATCTTCGCCTCTTGTGTTCTTGTTTAGATTGTATTTTCTTCAAATTTTTTATTTGGAAATTTTGCTGTCCCCTTGTGCTTTAATTACCTGTGTACTATTTCTCGCTTAGCTTCTTACTGATTTCAGATACATTAATAAACACAAGCGTCAATTTCCGATGATAAGAAAGGTTTTTCATCCGGTCTTCCGAGTAGGGGCAGTCCAAAAAGGACTGCTTTTCGCCGCTGACGTTTCGACAAACTAGTGTTGAGGCAACTTTAGAGTTTCAAGTTCTGTCCACAAATGGTGGCAAGTGATTGTATATTTTCCATGTTTTGTAAGTAATGTAGCAATGTTATTGATTTTGACAACTCGTTAAAATGATAGGACATTTGTTTTCACGTTCCTTCCAACTAACAATTCAGCTCCAGTCTTTAACCTGAACACAACCTGAAGGTGTTGATCCCACTGATGAAGTTTGCTTTGGCATAGTTAATCAAGTCAAGGGAATGACGGTGTGTTGTATTCTTCTTAAATAATTCTAAATGCTAACAGTATGAAAACGTTTGACCTTTAACAGATGTCGCCGCGGTCGATGGAGTATCAGACGAGGGCGAAAATGGTTTAGGCTACGACGGCGCATCCGTCTACGAGTGCGCTTTGGAAGGAAGAGGGTATGGAGACGAGTTGTCTACAGGAGGCGTAGGCTAGTGATACGGTACAACGGACGTTACAGAAAGGTATCGTTCCGCCGAGGGCGACTTAGCTTGCGCTACACAAGAAAAACAAGAAGAAGAACAGGAAGAAGAAGAGTATACCGAAGACGAAGACGACGTTTGAGGCGACTACGACGAAGAACCAGAAGACTCAAATACAAGCGAAGAATGCGACGACGAAGGATGAGACGAATTAGGAGAAGACACAGGAGAAGAAGACGACGAAGGAGAAGGGGAAGAAGACGAAGAAGAAGAGTGAGGCGACGAAGACGAAGGTTGCGAAGACGACGGCAACGAAGCGTCATGCGAATTTATTACGCCAGGAAATGGAGACGTGTTACCAGAAAACGCAACAGATTGATCATTCGCATCAGACGAAGAACGCGTATAATCAGGTAGGAAAAACATAGTTTGTAGTGTCTTTGATACAATTAGCTGAGTTTGCAGTGACAAGAAGCTGAAATGATTGGTTGAAAAGTTCATTTCTGTTGGCTCTTTTATTTCACCTAATGAGCTAACAATACTTTTGGGAGACGTAATTTTGGAATTCTACCGTACTTTGTTACTCCTACTGCTGTGAGCCTAAATGGTTACTTCATTTACAGAGTAATTTATTTTCAGTACATTCTCTTCCGAGTAATAGTTTAATTTCCTTTTCTGGTCTTTTCTAAGATGTTCATTCGGAAGAGTGAGGATAAAGCACGGAAGAAGATGGATCCGTCTATCTCGGCCGCGTATCCAAGTGAGGTATCGACGAAGATGGCGAATAGTGACGGTGACAAGGCTAAAGTTCCGCCTACGATATGGCAGGAAAACACGCTTGCTGCGGTTTAGAAAGGGATTAATCAGGATCTACCGAAGACGGCGATGGTACCGCGTGACGCGTCGACGCCGAAGGGTGTCACGGCGCAGAAGAAAGCGACGACGAAGAAGGAGAATACGACGACGAAGGAGGAGGCAAAGCAGACGAATGCGACGTCGACGAAGAACGCGAAGAAGAAGACGCAGAAGAATGTACAGAAAGTTAAGAAGGCGAAGACAGAAACGCAGGAGACGGTATGGAAGGAGACGAATGACAAGCAGGAGGCGAATACGCCGAAGCGTGCTACGGCTGTATTATAGAGGGCAATGGATGAGAGCCAATCGAATAGGACGACAATTGACAATCCGATACAAGAGAAGGACAAGACGAATAAGGTAAATTAACCTTTTCTAGTGATTAATTCAACGTAATCCATAGAATCAACTCTGTGGGTGGTGAAGTAAACTTTCTCGATAACAAAGACTTTCAAGAAAGTACGCTCAGCAGTGTTATTACTGCTAACGAAGATACGCGAAATATTCAGACGGTTTATTTTACATTCCATTTCTACATCGGTAATTGCACGTGGTTCAAAATCACACGATAAGAATTTCTCGTGTATTTCAAGAGTACCGATTAAAGCTGACTGTTCACTAAGGTTTTGATGCGAAAAGGTTTCGACTGTCCACTGAGAAGTAAAATCAAGTAGCATTGTATTCTTGAAGAGAAAACGTAAACACAAAATAAAATTTGAAGTTAGAATGCCTATAGCGTTGTCATCAAGAGCGATCAGTGGGATAAAAATATTCTTAGTATGCTTAACCTATTCTTCAGTAACTTTGTCAAGTAAAAGCGGAATCGGCTCCTAAACGTCCAAGACATAAAGCCACCTAAGGCCTCTTTCCAACTTTTGCCCTACCAATCTATTCTTGGTCAGGTATGACCCAAGATCTTAATAGTAAGTCTGTTATTGTGTTGTTTTAAATTAGAGACAACGACTTGCACACCTCTTTGACGTTGTTCTTAGTCTTCCTTTGTCAAAAACAGATCGAACACTGATCTCAGAATATGATAATGAATATGAAGCAAACGAAACTAATAAGTTAATCTGGTTCAAAAGAACTGACAAATTTAAACCACAACATATCAAAGGGAAATCTGTGTTGATTTGCTTTTTCTTATTTTATCGCAGGTGTCGCCGTGGAGTCTTTTACATTGGTTTTAAGAGAAGATGGTACAGGATGCGCAAGACTACAGTGCAAATACTATACCACAGGAGATGGACAACAGCAAGAAAATATGGAAGACGATTGATTGTCGTGGAACGGGGTAAGAGGAAACAGATTAGAATTAGTGGAGGACGCGTGAAGGTGCTAGTCCCTGCACATTTCGAATCTGTACGAAAAACGCCAAAGAAAAGGCCTGCAAGAAGAAGACGACGGCGTAGAAGGAGACGATACGGAAGAAGAGGACGGCGAAGACGACGACGTTGGCGACGAAGATTGCGACGCAGACGTCGAAGACGTAGACGACGCTATATACGACGACGCAGACGCGCTGTGCTGCGTTTCAAGTACCGCGGACGTTGGAGATCGATTATTAGATGGCGTGGAGCATATAGAATGCGTTACAGGGGACGCTGGATAAAATTCCGGTAGGTAACATATTCTTGTCATTTTCTGCTATTTAATGGAAAAAACAAACACGGCAAATCAAGTTCTCTTCCGCTATTATATCATATTACATATTTTGTTATTATTATCGCAGAACAGGTCTTTCTCTGTGCTATAACGAAGATAAAAAAAATGACTTTATAGGGGTGACACAATTACTGGTGATCCAGTAGTTTACATTGTGACCCAAGAATAAGGAAAGAAACAAATATTTAAAATAAACATAACAAGTAAGAATCCCAAGTGACTAGTGGCAAACCAGTTGGCTATTTACAAGCACGACCGAGGAGTTAAACTCGGGGCTACAAAAAATAACTCCAGCTAGTGTCCAGAGTGGGATTTGAACCCGGGGCGACCGATTTGGTTGTTTGAGAATCAAATATTTCCCACTAATTGAAAATTAGTTTCTGAAAAATTATTAATCTGAGAACGTTTTTAATAATCAGTAACTTATTGGCGAAGGTACATAATTTAATATATTTATTCTACGTAAGCAAAGGAATTTTTGGTGTTATATATGGTAAAAGTACTCATTATGAATCTCTGTGGATTAGAGTGATAGCTAAAAAGCAATGAAAAGAGAAGGAATACACAACATCAAACAGGGAAATTTGAATCGAATCTTCCTTTTCCTCTGTTTTTCACTGTTTAAAAAAATGGCCGACAAACTGATTCACTCGTTGTATTACAAGACAAGGCAGTGGCTTTTTTCTGCAACATAGACTTGGTCTTGTAGGAAAACGATTGATAAAAAGGAAAACACAAAGCTCGTCTCTCACAACAAAACACAACGTTGTTTTTGTGTGCGGTTCTGATTAACGATTATTTTAAATCCCAACAGATATCGAACAGGCAGATACTTCAGAGTAACGTACAAAGGAAGAACACGCATAATACGGCGACTTTCACGTCGTTTCAAGATCCTCGTGGGCTATAAGCGTTGGTCGTTTATAAGAAGACGCCGCGGGCGGCTTGTGGTACGTTGCAGAGGACGTTACAGACGATTAAGGTTAACTAGAGGACGTCTCAGAATACGAACTCCTAGGGGCTGGAAGATTGTCAGGAGAAAACCGCAAGGACGACGAGGGCGGCGAAAGTGGAGACGCAGACGCCGTCGGCGAAGAAGACGACGTATAAGACGGCGACGTCGTAGATACCGAAGACGCGTGCGACGAAGGCGACGACGTAACATTCTTCGATTTAAATATGGCCGAAAATGGATCCGAGTTTTCCGCCGAGGAAGATTGCTGAGATGTCGAATCCGTGGAAGATGGAGAATAGTGAGGTAAATATAATGGCCAGTCATTTAATTGAATCAGTTCAAGTTGCAATTTTACAAGTGCATTATATGTTAAAAATGTGTCTGAAATACTCCAAGATAACTGTGCGTTATTTCAACGAAATGCTTCTGGCAAGATACTTTTCCCCGTTAGCCTTCTTTCCCTTAGCGTGTAAATGAGTACCATCAAACTGTTGGTAAACACCTAAACGATTGCAGTAGCTAACCTGGGATCGATGGACTAACATCCAACACGTACTACAAAAACGTAACATCAGCTCAACTTATTTAGTCTCTCCAATAGGCATGTTAATAAACCCAGTTGGTTTTTAATTGCACTGATGTCTGCCGACAAACTTTTCAGGTTCTACCGCGGCAAGATTGGAATCAGATATGGCAAACGCTATCGCTGGTTGAGAAGAAGGCCTGTCAGAGTCCGATTCGGTCGGCGCTGGCGATCACTGCGATATTATCGCGGCAAACCTCGTATCCGATTTAGAAAAGGACGTAGACGGTTCCGAATCATAGGCGGCAGATTAAGGTTATTCTACAGAAATAGATGGGTTCGACCCAGATCCCGCAGATCCGTAGGCAGGAGAAGACAAAGACGAACGCGGAGAAGGCTGCGCCGAAAAAAGAGGAGAAGAAGACGACGACGCCGACGAAGACAACGGCGAAGGCGTGGCAGGCGCGGATGTGTGATGCGTGTTCTGTACAAAAGACGCTACAGAAATATTTACAGGCGCCGAGGACGTCTTCTTCTTCGTTACAAACGTGGATATAGACGAGTCAGGTAAACGATACTCTTCCTACGGACGTTGTGTGAAAAGGGTCTGTGAAATCAGAGTAAGCTTCAATGGACAACGCGCTGGGAACGAGTTTGCTTAATAATCAAACCACCTTAGAAAGATTTCTCGATTTTCTTTTTGCTATGTATGGTGATAGATAAAGCAGCAACCTTTGTACTATATTACTATTGTACTAACAAAGTTCTCAGAAGCCCCACCTGCGCTCCTCTCGTGTTGCGGAGAATTGAAGAAAGACTTGTAAGCTTTACCCTGAAAACGTTTATACTACAAGTAAACCCTTAATTCTCAAATCTCAGTTCATTAACACCTATTTGCTTTTGGCTCTTTCTATTTAACCGCCAGAAATACTCCAGTCCTTTGTTGTTTTATTTCTTGTTGAATATGTAAAAAGTCCTAATCCAAGTTTTCCCGTCTTTGGCACTGACAGGTACCGCTTTGGAAAGATCGTATTCCGATTTAGAAAGAAGTGGCACCGTGTTAAACGTCGACCTCAAGTCCTTATCAGACGACGGTGGCGCCTTACAAGGCGATACAAAGGCCGTATCCGAGTCCGTGTAGGACGAAGATACTGTGCCATCAGATTTAGACGCGGACGACTCTCGTACCGTCGTGGCAGGAGATGGAGGCGTGTTGTCTACAGACATCGCAAAGGACGCAGAGGACGCCACCTGCGAAGACGCAAGATCTGGCGTTACAGGCGCAAGCTGCGAAGGATCAGGCGTAGAAGACGACGAAACAGGCGACGATTGAGGCGTATACGGCGATACAGGCGGCGAACCAGCCCGTTCAAGATTTACTACCGCAGAAAGACAAGAATAATCTACAGGTGGAAAGGAAGATTAACCTTCCGCTTGGGAGGCCGACGACGAAGAATCAGGTAAAAAAAAATCAACTGAAATTTGAAATAAATGGCTTCATTTGGTAAACACTGGGTAGTTAAATTTGGTCTTTCTGAACTGAACATATAATTTACCTAAGACAACGTAGGTAAATTTTCTATTTTCATTAGAATAGGGTAGCTACCTTTGCTACGTTTAAAGTAAGAAATGGTTTCATTTCCTTTTAGTAATATTTATGTAATAACTATGAAACTGCAAGAAATAGGAGTTGCTTTCATTAGTTTTCGGTGATCTTCCCGAAATCTATTGTGCGCAGTTAAGTCTTTCGTAAGCTGTTTTGATGCGGTTTTATGTCGTTTGAAGTAGATAGAATTTTTCAATAATTGAAGACCAATTCTTTGTGGCCTAGTTCTTAATAGAGGCTCATCCTTTAAACATTAAAAACCCACTAAACTTGCAGTGGATGTTGTGATGCGTTCACACCTTAAGGACAGACGCATAAAAATGTCAAGGAGAGCACCAATTGAGTTGCCGTTTCTTTTTCATGTTTCTTCTGCAAAAGCTGTGGTAGAGAGAGTCAGGCTTTCACTAATTGAAGTACAAAATCACTCAAGATGCATTTCAAGTCATCGTGCCCCACGCCATGCGCATTTTTATTCTCCCGAGACTTTCAAAGTTCGGAGACGATTTATACCCGTATATTTCTACGTGCCTATTTCCCCATCGGTGATGTTCTGCATTCGTTATTGCGTTTCATTTCGCTCTCGTTCTTGTACTCATAACAGGTTCAAATACGGCAAGTTATATTACCGCTTCAGAAAAGCTTGGCGACGCATCCCTATCAAGAAATACCGCCTCTTTACCCACCTGAGGAGAAAATGGAGAAGGATCATAAGGCGCGGAAGAAAGATCGTTGTTCGCATTGGAAGAAAGTACACAGGTGTCCGCATCAACCGCAGGACCATCTCTTATCGTAGAGGAAGGCGGTGGATACGCATCAGACGGCGAAAGGGTGTCAGACGAACCAGACGTCCTTGGCGACGCCGAAGACGAGTGAGGCGAAGACGTTTTGGCTTAATGCGGGTATACGTGAGAAGAAGTTGGAGGACGGTTTACAAGAGGCGTGGAACTTTCTATTTCCGCTATGGAGGCAGATCGTGCAGTCTAAGGTGAGAAGGGACTCGTCGGACACGCTTGAGACATCATCTTCTGCTTTCGCAGATTGTAACAGGGCTTTTTAACTGAAAATTTAGACCTCAGAAAATTCAAGGAAACAGAATCCACATTTTCCGAATTTCCGAACAGCTGTTGGCTTTCCGTAAATGCTAGCTGACCTTTAATATTTTGCACTCTAAACTACATATGTGTCCCTGCGAAAACAAAAGAAATTAATCAGTCCCCTTGTCACGAAAGTTTGAGGCGACGTTTTGTCAAAAAAAACTGTAGTTTTTACTGCAGTTGAATTCAAATATCTCGGGCGATTTAGGTCTTCCGAACAAATATTTTACCGCAACGAACCGTTGGTGCCGCCAATAGTCTGCCAGTAGCTCAGTGGTCAGGTTATTTGAACGGTGTGCAGGTCGGTGTGAAGGTCATGGGTACGACTAGCGTCGTGGACTGAACCTTTTTTTACCTTTGTGGGCCCACGTTTGTGATAATCTAAATAGTGCACTAGTGAAATGCATTTTTTGAACAAACAAGCAAGCACACAAGCAAACAAACAAACAAACACACAAACAGACAAACAAACAGAGAAAACGAAGTTAACTTGCTGCACTAAAGGGAGGGCTTGTTACTACAAGGATTTGTGGCTTTACTCCCCTCTTCTGTAACTGCAAAAATCTGAACTTACAGAGTATAACGTATTATAGAGAATCTTGGATAAACTGAAGCTAAAAGACTACTTGGTAAGGTAGACAGATCAGGTTCGTCTGTCTATTAACCTCACTCTTGGTAATGGCTTGGTTTCAATTGCTGCTCTTCTTTTTCTTACCACATTAGAATCAGTCGAGGTGTAATCCGATATCGCCGTGGAAGAAGATGGTTCCGAATTCCAACAAGAAGACTTAGGATTCGATTGAAGAGGGGCTATCGCCGAGTCAGACGAATCGGCAAGACCCTCAGAGTTCTCTATCGTAGAAAGACCAGACCTGTTCGATTCATATACGGCAAAGTCAGATTCTTTTACAAGAGGAGATGGAGGCGTCCTTCTACTCGCCGTGGCCGTCGCACAAGGAGAAGACGAAGACGCAGAAAGCTAAGACGGTACTGGAGACGATTAACACGTCGTCGACGCCGCCGTCGACGCAGATATGGACGTCGCAATGGAAGACTGGCTATCAAATACGGCAGAAGGTTCAGACGAGTTTACAGGAAGCGAGGGCGGTTCTGGTTCCGTGTCCGCAAGAAGAAGTATTGTCTCAGGTAAGGGAATATTCTCCTAGTCTGTAATCCGTAGGTAATGCTACTGAGAAATTTGAATAGGAACACTCTTCAAAAACCTGGCTGCAAATTGGATTTGCTTCTAAAGGCAATTTCTGATGCAATTTAAGCTGCGTATTTAAGTATGAGTTCAGATCACCTGACATTAACACTACTGGCAAGTTTCAATAGAATTTCACGGCGATTTCTTTGTGATTTGGAGCAGAGCGCACGCGATGTCCGCGGAAAGGCTGTTTATACTCACATCACATGTGCGCTGCTCCCACAACTGCATTACATTTCAAAATCACCGCAAAATTATTCTTATTTATTATTTTGTAGCGCAAATGCACGCACTTTGTTTTTAAACATTTGTACTGATTGTGTAAGTTACAAACATCACTGCAAGGGTAGCATGAGTGTGGTCGAATATATGGTATTGAACTCTACACCACCCAGATACAATTCCAACTTCCAATTAACATAGAAGGATTGAATTCAACACCTGGTCACTTAAAATTTGTTTTTGAATTCGTTAAAATTTTTTCGCAGAATCCGCAAAGGACGAATGTTTGTACGCTACCGCAAACGTCGTTGGCGACCAATAAAACGTCTCGTTCGCCGTTTGAGAGTGTACATCAGGGGCAGAACTCGCTGGATCTACCCGCACAAAGGACGACTGCTGGTTCACTACAAGCGAAAAGGAAGACCAATCAGCTTCAGACGAGGAAGGCCAAGGATCTTGTACAGAAAAGTATGGCGACGATTTGGTCGACGAAAGAAGACTCAGGTAAAGATGCGACTTAAGTATGGAGGTAGATGGAGGTTTGTGGTGAGAAGGCGCGGAAGATGGTGGGTGCGCTATGGAGGTAGGAGACGGAGAGTCATATTGCGAGGAAGACGATTTGGAATCCGCATCGGTGGACGCTGGAGATATGTGCCTTCCAGAGGAGGAACCTTGCAGATACGTTACGGAAAGATTTGGCGTCGAGTGAGGAACTGCTGTAACAAGCTGCGTGCCGTGTTACTCGGACGCCTCAGACGAGTCAAGCTTCGTAGAGGCAGAGCGAGGATGCGAGGGCGAAAGGGTTGGAGAACGATAAGAAGAAAGAATCGAAGAAAGTTTAGCTTGAGACGAATCCGTGGTAGGTGTTTGTTGTATTCTGTCAAGTGTGACAGTCAGTGTGAGAGTAGACTACTCCTGAAAAGGACTGTGGTCGTCACTTGATGGCTGTCGTGTCTGGTTATTGACCTGATTGCTCAATTAAGCTGTGTTGTTTTTGTGAATTGTTTTTGCTTCCCACAGTTATCAAAAGCAATACAAAGTTCGAAATTACGCTCCAAAGGTACCAGTCTGTTACCTATTTAAAGAGACAGTATCCCGCCGAAATATCGAAATTTCACTCACCCAATTTCCACGTCATATTGTCAAGTGCCAACAATTACAAAACAAAATAGCGCAAAAGGATTCTACAGAGCGAACCAGAGGCAGGATTCACAAAGCTGTCCTAAGTAAAGATGAATCCTAAGTATTGTTTCTTAACAAAACGCTTTTGTTTTCCAACAATACATAGGACACATTTTATCTTAGGAGGGCTCCATGAATGGAGCCCCAGAACAAGAAGTTTGTGGATGAAGTGCAGGATTCCAAGGATGGGAGTGGAGTGCATACACCTTATTTGGTATTTTGGTAGATCATACGCGCGGATATTTTACGAGTTGCGTAGTATTTCTCCGAACCCTGCAGGGGCGAGGAAAAATGCGAGCAATGAGTAAAATGTCTGCACATATTATCGACCAAAACACCGAATAAGAGGTTTATTATTCCACTGCATTTTGTTTTTGCTTCGTTCTCCTTCACCAAAAAAAAAAAAAAAAAACACGGTCAAACCCCTATTGTACAGTGTAATGCGCTGGCATATTTTGCGCGTTCTCTTGCCCTTATATGGTAAAATGACACAACAGTGAAATAATAAAGTTCGTCAAATTGGATTTTTTGACAGGATGTCCAGAAATCAAAATTGCCAGTCTGATGGAACCGCCGTGACTTTTTCTTTCAAGTTTATCTTTGCTTGCTTTCATCAATCTTGGCGATTTCTTTCTTCCTATTTCAAGATACTAAACCAAGCCTACATCAAATTCCTGGCAATGCTTCAAAAGACACGATACATCAGCACATCAGCCGGGATACTGTATCTTTGAGAAAAGTTGGTGACTGGATGGAATTCTAAATCCCATAACTGTTAAGCACAAATCAACTTGAACAAAAATAAGTATCATACCTAATTTTTGCCAGGCAGCTCTTGTTTCGTGGAAGTTAGGTTGCTAAGTGATGTAATGCTTACATCCCAACCATGAGTTTATCAGGGCTCTTTAGAAATCCAACTCTATCAGTACTGCAGCAGCTTTACTTGCCCCAGCAAATACCCACTGAGTTGTTTTAGGCGTACAGCTATTGTTCTCGCAGCAATTGCTGCAAAACGTTACGAACCATGGCTATGGGGAGGTACCTGTTTCTCTATTAATATTTTTGCTTATTACACTTTCAGACCAACCTCTTGCAAAGACTTCCGAACAGCAAGCGGATGAGCAGAACATGCCCGACTCAATCGACCCCAGCTCCTTCACGGACACATCAGCAACACCACAAGTGTACGACTCCCCGCCCACAGCCGCTGACCAGGAAGCACCACCGTCGGCGTCGATTACTAATGAAATGAGTAAGGAGACTGGGGCGACGATGAACGTGAATGACTACCTGTAATCACGGGATCGGAGCATTGAACAAAAGGAATACGGAACACAACTAGAGTGCAGCTTTAACAACTACTAACCCACTAACAAATTTTCTTTGGTTCATTTCGTTACGGCAGAATGTAAGGTTGAAAAGTCAGAGAAATTGATAGCTCAGTGTATTGAATAGCTTACCACACTGCGACTTGCTATCTCGTGAACACCATCTTGATAAAGTCTACGCAAGATCTCGGATTATTCATGGTTTAACTGCCTATATTTAATCTAACCTATGCTAATCGGTTTCGTTTATTGTAAGCTGTGCTCTTGCATATAATCAATAAAAGCATTAAAAAATTGATGTGTGATTAATGTTCGACCTCTTAAACCAATTCCATGCTCACACTTGACAGATTCGCTCTCAGAACGAACCTTTTAATACTGATCCATCACTCATTTGCAGTTTTTACTGCAGAAATAAAGGGATTGCACTCTATTCCTTCAAAACATCTCTAGACCGACCAAGTTGATCTCTAAAAAGCGCGAACGTAGAAGCTGAGGACTTGACTGGACTCTTTTAAACTGTCAAATTGCATAATCATTGGTTTCTACACAACAGACCATTCAAGCGAAAATTTCTCGCACTTCTTCGGGTCAAACTTATCCGAGTCTTTTAGCGTCTATTAGTGGCAAACTATAAAAGCAGGCTTGATAACAACCGCTACACTTGTTACTGGCTCACCTTTAGAGCTGTTCACAAAAATAAGCTTTAGCAACTGACGAAGGATCCTTTTATTAGGTCCCGAAACCCGTCTTGCCTTTTTAAGCTTTAGAATAGTTTGTTTACAAACAAACCATGGTGCTCAAACGTTCCTTTGATCAGCATATCAAAATCTTGCCTGTAAAGGAAGACTGCCGAGCACCGGCTGTCGTCCTGTTCAAGTCTCCATATACAGACTGATTGTACCTTAATCGGGAAGGACAACTCGCATCAAGTGTTGTTCGAAGGTAACCTGCTGAGTTGTCGGCTGCCAGTTACACTTAATGATTCTAATCCTTTTGACCAAACCACAATTCCATGCTCACACTTGACCAGTTCACTCTCAGAAGGAACCTGTTACTACTGATCCATCACTCATCGCATTAATTTTTATTCCTTCAAAACATCTCTAGACCAAGTTGATTTCTAAAAAGCGCGAAGGTAGAAGCTGAGTACTTTATTAAACACTACTTGATGAAACAACTCATGAGAATAACGGCATATGATGCGAAGCGAAAGTCGCTTCGCTTAGTAAGTGTTAGGTGCAAATAATCAAGGACGCTTATTCTCGCTCAAAACGCTTCAAATCACCGCCATTAAATAGCAATTAATACAACACAGAAGCAAGGTGAACCATTTGTTGTGAACTATTTCGCATTTATCGCAATTAAAACGTGTTTGCTGCATTTTTCATACAAACTCTTACATTTTGCCGAGGTCATAATAGATGCAAAAAAGAACAGGTTAATATATGCGTTCCTGTCATGGTGAGCTTGGGCTACCTGTGGATAAGAAAATTGCAAAGTGGAGTTGCTCGCTAGAAACCAAAGTCTTCGAGATAGTCATGTCGCGGACCTTTTTCTCATAAGATCATCAAGCGCGCGAGCGAAAGAACGTAGGGGTATTTAATTTACGTCATCATGGAAATTAACGCCCCACTTGATTTCCAATGATAAGATGACTGGGGTGCGCGTGACACATTTTCAACAACGATCACTTCTCACATAATTTAATATCGTTTTCGATTTATTTTCTTTTTATTAGTTTGATATCTTGGCATTCTACCAATTCCCCTTCTGCCCCTTCTTTGTATTCCTGAAAAAGGGCAACAAGAATATCTGACAGAGGCATAGCTAGTTATACAGTTGAGTCTTCAGTCGCGGAAACGACAAAAGAGGCAAATACGTCTGTGAGTCATTGCTTTTGACGCGTTTCCCTCACTTGCAGACTAATCGCCCCTTTTCATGTTCACAACCGTACGAATCTAACGAATCGCAGGCTCTACTGTAGAAAAAGAGGTGTCCCTAATCACAGATCTGTCCCAGGGCCCGTTTGCTCGAAAGCCGGTTAACCCTTATCTGGGATTAAAATTTTTTCTCTTACTTCAAAAGAGTTTTCACAGTAAATTCCGAGTGACCTTTTGAAAGCAACCAAAGTCAAAATGTAGGACGAAAAGGATTAACAGGAATCCGTATCGTTTGGCTATACAACGGAATTAAAAACCGACGCTAATCCTGGGTTAGCTTAACCCTACTTTGAACAACTGGGCCCAGGATAGCACGTTATGAAAAGTACAAACGGGTGATTTTAGAAACTACCGTTTTCACAGAGAATCAGCATAGAAATAAGAATGAGATTATAAATTCGGTCATTTTGTCAATTGTGTTAACATTTATAAATTCTTTTCAGTTAAAATGTTAATCGCGCGTCATCTTTTAAGATGGCGTTAAAATAATTGCCCCTTTGTGGGTGGGTGTCGTTTTGTGGTCTCCTCAGATTTCGTTCACCATATTATTCAAGATGGCGTCTCTAACTCGACAACCGCGCGGAGAAGTCTATTACGCATGCCTATTCTGACTGAATGCCAAGTTGATTGACAGCGGCAGCTGTTTCCTCCACACTGTCGCTTCCGTTCATTTTTGACGGTCTTGTCTCTTCCTCGTCATCATTTGAGTTGCTTTTCTCCGTTTTCAAGTCGCTCTTTTTATCAGTTTGAAATCCAGCCTCTTTAATTTTGCTCTTTAAAGCAGCAGCGTATTTTAGCGCATTTTGAAGTACCCCTCTTTCAGCTCTCTTTAACTGTATACACAGCTTCTTGTGATGTGATATTTCTTCACTCGCCAGTAATTTACACTCTTCCTGCGAAACGACACAGGAAATAAACAACAATTAATCAAACTAACACAGTTTAAGTAACATCTTATTGGTTTGATCTGGTGTGTTCTTAGTGGACAAAACAGAACTCTCGTTCAAACACAAATTTTAACGGCGATATTCCCAATTTACACAAATACACCGGACTAGGATTACCGCACCTCGCCTCCAACCCCTCTACCCCACAAAAGCGCCAAGTTTGCTCTGAGTTCATGTAAGATGAGACTGAATGAAATAATTGTTTTATTATCCCGACAACCCTGCTTCCTGAGAAATGTCCTGCCAATAAAGTATTTTCTGTTAAAATATTTTAGTCGCCGTCTATTTTGCACGATTCCTCTGCTCAAAAGATAAACAAATGATCTAATTATAGCACACTCTCAAATAAACGCTTCGTATCTAATAAACGCTGCCCTTGAGTTGTAAAGTTTATATTAGACGCTCCCTTCTAATAAACGCCCGTGTCTAAAAGACGCTCCCTTCCCCTCTCCCACCAAGAATCGCCTCAAAAATAGGAAACGCTCCATAGAGTAAAAACGCGCAATTAATTTAGTTTCTCGCTTGCTTGGTTGACCCCGATGACGATGAAGACATTGCTATCGAACTATGAACGACATCCCTAGGCTTTGCATTAGCGCAGATTATAGTACAACGCTAAATTTTGGCGTGCTCCCATTGGTCGAAATCGATCACGTGACGCGATAGTGTCTTTCCTCAGCGAATACTGCCCGTTTTTTTGCAATTTTCCTTCAAAATTTAGCTTGTACAATAAAAACAATAGCATCCTTCTGTCTCAGGCCCTATGTGTGACAGGGTTCTCTCGAAAATTTGATGTGCAAACTTGATGTGAACATCAAATTTCCTCGGGCAACCTATCACACGATAGTGCCTTCGACAAAAGAACTCTGTTGTTTAATTATATTAGTCTCCTACTCACAAACTCTGGTTTCTATCATACTCCGCGAGCAAACTACGAGTCTTATTTGTTTTGTTGACGTTGTTACAGTTAGAGTGGTCTTTCTGGCACGTACAAGAAAGACTGAGGGCGATATTGTCCCAGTACGGTCCCGAGCTAGTGAGAGTTAATAAGAAGTTTATTATATGGCTGTGCGTAACCACTACTTGAAAAGTGAGCCGTGGCGGATTGGGATGAATAAAACAGTTTACCGCTAAGCATTCAATATCCAGTCACCCAGCAGTTTTATTTCAAACCCAAAAAAAATTAAATATCGCACAAGAAAAAGTAAAAACTTTGAAAGGAAGTGTCTCTTTTCATTTAGTTTCAAATAATTCGAACTTGTTAAATCAAATGTATTGTCATATTATCTGATCCACGTATCTTTTTGTTGCTAAAATTGAATGCGTAGCAGTGCGTAAAAACAGGAATTCAATGTCACCATCTTCAATGACCACTCCAGGCTTTTTCGGCTTACTCTCTCGAATGAAAGTGACGGTACCATGAAAAAACTGAAAATTGCATCCTGAATATTTGCACCGTCAAATACCGTCTGGCTGCTGGTTGATGCGGCCGTTGTCGAGTGGCACACCAAGATATTTTGCCGTAAAACTGGGTGATATGTTTGCGCCGTTTAGGTGGCTTCACTGATTTGCAGGAGGGTTTCGTCTTGTTGTTTTGCTGGGGGAGAACACAAAGGCTGTGAAGCTGACCTTGCAAATACTTGCGAAGATTCCATACGTAGTGAAGAGGACTGCCGACTTCGAGACATCCCGCGCTGATGTTGTTCACTGGCAGATTTGTAGGATTGTAGGCTTACAATGTTTTGGTGTCCGCTTAGTTGAGCCACAAACTTCTCTGGTGTGTTTCCATCAAGTAGCCTCGAAATACAGGTCTTCCTCACAGAGTGGTTACTTATTTTTGAACCAGGTACCTGAATTCCGGCTTTCTCTGCAGCTTTCGAGAAGAACTTTCCAACTCCGTTTTTTCCTAACGGGGCCTTCATGTACCATACGTTGTTGTTTTGTTTTCGTTCGCCATGTCTGACTGCAAGGAAAAATGGAGCGTCGGGGAGGTTCATCTCTGCTGGACTGTGGCTTTTGAAGAGCTTGTAGAATTTCACAGGACATCTCTCCGTGCCGGTTGCGTAGATTTTAGGTTTAAACGCTCTTTGGTGTCCTTTATCCTGTCCTTTGCGTGTTTTTGTACCTCTCTCAGCGAGCCAAACCAGCATTTCTTGGCCATTTATGCGGTCTTGCTCAAGGAAGACATCCCCCAGAGCAATTTCTGACGTTAATCGCGAGCTCGAAAACCAAAGTGTAGAGTAAGACACCACCACACTGTTCTTTGAAGAACTTCCGGACTACTTGTCCCAAATCCTCCAGTCTCGAACAGCTTTTATTCTTCTTCATCCGTGAGCGCTCGTGTTGCGTATGGCTTGTTTCCTTTGCCAGCTTCGTTTACGAGGTTCTTTCGCTTCGCAGCCAGAACCTTTCCCGATTTCTCAAATTCTTTGTCCTTAAGAATGCTGATATTTAATGCTGTTGTCTAAGTCAGATGCCTTCGTATACTTCTCTGAATACCAGAGAGAGTGTCCGGTTCATATTCCTCGCCATTTACTTTCCTGACCTCCAAAAATAACTTGTATAACAAGTGATCTAACTCTGTTACAGGTAAGCTCTCTATTTTCTCATTGCCGCGTTTAATCGATTCCAAATAACGACGGAAAGTATTGAGGTCGCTGGTGGTTTTCTTCGTTGTGTTGTGACTTTTCTGAGCGTTGACAAACCTGACAATTCCTTCTTGGATGCTGTTAGGTTGTGATTCTTCGCCGTCGATACTGAGGTCTTTAATTGGATTTTGCTTGTTTCTTTCGTCTGTTTCTTCGGGATAATAAAACTGACTTTCCGAATGTTCTTCGTCGCTCATGTTATTTGGATTTTGGTTGTTTCCTTCGTCTGTTTCTTCGGGATAATAAACTGCCATGCCGTTTCCCGCCCTTTACCAGCCGGGCATTAACATCGCTCATAACGCCCGTGGGTATTACGGGAAAATGCGGCCCCGAGTATTGGCCTATGTAAACCTGATTGTAAAAACGTTGTCTGCTAAAAAGTATAAATTATGAATGATGCGACATAATGGAATTCTGGGAAAACAGAACTGGAAAGCTTGTTACTCCGTTCCGGTTATTGACATTCAAAGTTTTTTTTCATTTATGGAGAGACTTTGGAGTATATCTATCGGTTTTATTTTTCCGTGTCATTATGATGTGCACGATGTCTGAGAATCAATGCAGGTTCTTCCGCTTCCCAGAAAACCATTGGGTCGTATAGTTTACGGTTTATGCTTTTCACCCGACAACGTTTTTTAGTTAGGTGTATTTACAAGCTCTAGCCATTTAACAATGAAGGAAACTGCCCAAGGATGAAAGTCCGTCCTGAAAATGAGCAGTTGGCCCAGAAGCAGAGCTTCGAGAGCAAATGTGGAATTTTGAAGACAGTCTTTCAGCCAAGAGGATTATTCTCTGATATGTACCAGCAAATGTGCACCCTTTACCGTGGTAAAGAGAAAAAATTGCCAGTGATCGTCACAGCAAAATTGCAAGTAGATTGGTTTACTTCATATGTTACACTCTGATGAGTCGTAAAACGGTAAGACTTGAAATGCGACTTTCTGTCTTAATTGCCTTCTCGTCGATACGATCGGACGATGGATATCAAATCGGGCGGGATATATAGAGTGTGTACCTTTTAAAAATAATGCGGATATTTCGTTTGGACTGTAAATGGTAAGGCTATTTTGGCATGCCCGACTGGAAAATTTCCAAACTAAACGGAACGTCTTGAGAGGTCGTCCAAAATTCCCAACCGGAATATCCAAAAGGAAATGGTGTTCCATTTACTGTTTTCTACCAATTCCAGGTCCTGCGCCAAAAGTCAAACTAGTTCCAGACTCTCTGTAAATTAGAGTGAATTGCACAAATGGTACATGCTAATCTCGAGTGGAATTTCCCATTCTGGAGGTTTTGCTTACCATTTACACAAACCGTAGACCAAACGGTTTCCCCCTGTAAATGGTAAACCATTGTCTGATACCTGCCGTGAATTTTGTACCGCGTGATGTGTCTTGTTAAATGACAGCGCGCGAAAATTAATTACTGGGTTGTAAGAGTTGATAGCAGGGAGCCAATTACAGCGCACGTTTGCTCATATCTGAGGCTGTCGATATATTAATTAGGACTATTAAAACATCTATCACATCAACAACTCACCTCTTCTGACGTTTTATATTGCGCCAAGAGTAATGTCAACCGTGTCTCCAGAAACTGCCAACACTTGGCTTCAGTGTCTACACTGCATGGGAACGACTCAACTACACACAGCTTTCTGAGCTCACCGTTTGCTTCGTTAGCTCTCTCTACCCACTCTTTCAACTCACCTACAATGAAAATAAAATTGAGAAATGTTGCTTTGAAATTTTATGGACACGATACAACTACAAGACAAGGCCAAACATTCGAAAAAGTCGTTAGGTTAGCGCCTGTTTTCTTGTGAAACTTCTTCGTTACTCATTTTTTGCTACGTTTCAATATCTTAAAGCAATTATTTATTGCGATGGTTAAATTTCGCGATTTTGGAAAAGGTGCATTTCGCGAGCATTTTAATTTCGCCATTTATAAGGACTCATTTCAGGGCAAGAATTACGCGGACTAACTGAAGAAGAATTATACAGCAAATTCAAATTCAAAGATTCTAATATTGAATGAGGCATTCGATAATGAAAGTGCACAATCAGAGCAAAACCCTAAAAATTCGTTATTTGAAATCATGCCACAAAAAATTGAACTTATACACGTTTCATGCGATAGGATGCAACATTTGTGATTAGAAATTACCGGGGCAACTAATTTCAAGATTTTTCAAACAGTCGCGAAAATCGCGAGAATGTGTTCCCGCAATAAATAAACAACGGGGTAAGTTTCTAAAGAAACTGTGGTGCTGCGTCGGCGTCGGTGGGGACGTGAAACACAAAATTTTGGACTACGCTATTGGTAGAAACATGGCAACGTGAAAAACAAGAATAAATTAGTTGAATGAAAAGCGTTTGTTGATACCGTGGGGATTAAGTGTGCCGATTTGAAAAATGAATTTTTGTTCTAGATTTTTACGGCTTTCCGTGTTACCTTGGTGTAGGGAAAGGCCGCAGATCGTCATGTGTTGGCTAGAATGATTAGGGAGATTGAAATGTCGGGCAACTGGTTTGGATGCGTCCATGTCATTTCTTTCGACGTCTCGTAGGTGTTCGCAGAAACGGTCGCCTAGGCTCCTCCCTGTTTCACCAATGCATGTCTTTTTGCAAAAAGCGATCGGTGATTTTAATCGATCGCTTGGATCCTGTTATTTTGTCTGCATTGTCGCGTTTGAATGTAATCAACGGAGGCTGTGAAATGCGCCATTTCTTCAAGAAGCGTGGCTATCCTGATTCTGTTGTCAACACGGCTCAACACTGTGTTCAACAGATTGATCGACAGTCAGCACTGCAAACGTCACAGAAGGAAAAGAACGAGAGAACTCCATTTACACTCACTTACCATCCACATAACCTCGCAGCCAAAAACATCATTTTAAAGAACTTAAAGTTACTCCAAAATGACAATGAAACAGGAAGAATCTTCACAGCCTCCATTGACTTCCTTCAAACGCGACAAAAACATAGGAAACTTTCTAGTGAGAAGTGTACTTAAATCTGATGATCAAGCGGGTACTTTTAAATGCGCGCTCAAACGATGCAACACTTGTCCTTTCATTCACAATGCGGACAAAATAACAGGACCCAAGCGATCGATTAAAATCACCGATCGCTTTACATGCACCTCCGCAAATGTTACCTATCGCATAACATGCACTTTATGCAAAAATATATACATTGGTGAAACAGGGAGGAGACTAGGCGACCGTTTCCGCGAACACCTACGAGACGTCGAAAGAAATGACAAGGACGCATCCAAACCAGTCGCCCGACATTTCAATCTCCCTAATCATTCTAGCCAACAAATGACGATCTGCGGCCTTCCCTACACCAAGGTAACACAGAAAGCCGTAAAAATCCCAATTATACCAGGGCCGGAGGCCTGCCAGTATAATTGAAATTATATAAACAAACGAAGTGAGAAATATATGAGAAAACATCAGGTAGAATCCCACTTACTGTGCTACGAACCACTCTTTAACACATCTAGAATAAAAGAAAAACATAACTGTACCCCCCTGGGTAAGAAAATGTCACACATGACGTAATACCATAACTCCCTGCGATCGTATAATAGACCGCTGGCCTCTGAGCCCTCCATTCTTTTAATGCTGTGGACGGTTAACACTATTGTTCTTGTATTGGCACCATAGACATGGTACCTGAAAGTGTAAAAATGAGGTGTCACCGTCGACAGGGAAGGGTGGGTGGGTCCTCATATATTTCTCACTTCGTTTGTTTATATAATTTCAATTATACTGGCAGGCCTCCGGCCCTGGTATAATTGGGATTATATTACACAAACTCCGTTCGAAATATATGAGAAAACATCAGGTAGAGTTCAACGCAGAAGGATGGTGCCAATAATAGACAGACAGAATCAAATAACTTGAAAGACTTTAATGTCATAACAAAAATACTGCAAAGTTGACAAAGTCAATAAGGGGAAGGTGAGGTAATTCACCATAACATCATCAGATTGCTTAACTGAAATCTCAAAGTCATGAGCTGTTTGTAAGCTCAATGTCTGGTTAGCATAAAGTTACAAAACGTTTCAATGAAGAACAGCATGTGCAAAAGTTGAGCTGTGAACAGGTTTGTAATAAAACTTCTGAAATGTAGATGGAGAAGACCAGTCAGCCATCTTCAAAATCTCAGATAATGGGACGTTGGAATTGGCAGCTGCAGTGGTTGAAGCTCCACGCACAGAATGTGCCTTAAAGATATCACTATTGACTCCAGAAGCCTTCAGAAGAGAACGTAGCCACCTTGCCAAGGATGGAGCCGAAATTGGTTTGTGAGGCTTCACATACGATATAAATAATGGATCTGGTTTAGACGAGGGGATAGCTGGACGAACTGAACATGTAGCCTTTAAGTAGCAACGTAATGTCTCTACTGGGCATAACTTGGAGTTTGAAGGGAAACGCGCGAAGAAAGCCTTCGGTAGTTGATCAGCTGTGCCCCTTTTACGAGGAGACGAGAGAATAAACTCAACACCATCAGGAAGGATGCGGCAGTGGCGTAGATCCAGCTTTGTAAGTGCTGAAACTCTTTCGGGACAAGTTAAGGAAAATAACATTGCAAGTTTCCATGACAACTGCTGGAGAGACAGTGACCTGTTACTGCCAAGAGACGCAAGATATGTAGTCACCAAACTCACTTCCCATGTGTGAGAGTATCTAGGTTTAGGGGGGCGATTGTTGAACATCCCCTTAAGAAGCTGGATGACTAACGGGTTTTGACCCACAGGGAGGCCATTCAGTTTGGTGTGAGAGGTGGAGATCGCTGAGCGTGCTACATTAACTGAGCGATAAGCTGCACCACTGTTGAAGTACTCGGTTAAGTATAGTAGAATGTCGGTTAATGGCGCTGAAAGAGGATCAGTCTTTCTCTTAACACACCAGCCACTCCAGCGTCTCCAAGCTGATTGATAGGTTTTCCTTGTAGATGGGCGGGATGCTGAGAGGAGAATCTCCGTAACGTTGTCTGGAATTCCCATTGTCTGGTACTGTCCCCGGAGACATGAAACACGGCTAAGTGTAGTCTGGGGAACATCGGATGAATCCTCTGAGGGTCGGCTGGGTCCCTCAGGAGGTGTCTGTAGCTCGGGAGGAGGACAGGTTGCTCGACCAGGAGGCTCAGTAGTAGTGGCCACCATGGTTGAACTGGCCAAATGGGTGCCACTAATATGATGTCTGCTTTGTCCTGAGACAGTTTGTTTAGGACGGCTGGAATCAGATTGAAGGGTGGAAAGGCGTAGACCTTGAAGGGTGCCCAGTCCATTGTCAACGCATCCGCATGCAGTGCCTCTGGATCCGGACGCCAGCTGACGTACTGGGGAAGTTGGGTGGATAGGCGAGAGGCAAACAGGTCGATTTTGCACCCCTTCAGAAATGGGGAAATCGTTTGAGGGTCTATCTTCCACTCGCTGCTGTCGTTGAACACCCTCGACTCTGAGTCGGCAATGGTGTTCAACTTGCCGGGTACGTGCTGAGCTGATATCATGATGTTCCTCTCCAGGCACCATTGCCAGAGTTCCAATGTGAGTGCTAAGAGGCAGGGTGAGTGGGTACCGCCTTTGTTGTTTACATGGGCTACTGCCGTTGTGTTGTCCATTCTCAGGCATACCACCTTGTGGGATTGTTTCTTTAGAAAGGACTTTAGGGCAAGAAAGGCAGCCTTGAGCTCTAATACGTTTATGTGCTGGGTGCGTTCGCTGACTGACCAACGCCCGTTTGTGCGTTGACTTTCGCAGACCGCGCCCCATCCCGTCTTGGATGCATCTGTTGTTATAAACAACGTTGGAGCTGGAGGTCTGATTGGGCTGCCGTTCACAAAGTTGATGTTGGACACCCACCAACGGAGTTCTTCCAAAGAGTTGTGATCCAGAGTAATAAACACATCGAAGTTCTGGTTGTTCACATGTAGAGCTTGGATCATTCTGATCTGCAAGTATCGGAAATGAAGGGGGGCTTGCCAAATTGCTGGGCGACACGACTCTAGAGTGCCTAGTAAACTTGCTATTTGACGAGCAGACATAGTTGGAGTTACGGTTGCCTTCATGCAAAGGGATTTCACCTTTACAACTTTCTCCTGTGGGAGGCTTAGTGTTTCTACAGTGGAGTCGATTACAAAACCCAGGAATGTTATTATTTGGGTTGGGATTAGACGTGACTTTTCCCGATTGATAGTGAAGCCTAGGCTTTCCAGGAGGGATACAGCCAGAGCTGTCTGACTCTGCGCCTCCTGGTAGGTTGACCCCAAGATTAGGAAGTCGTCCAGAGAGAGTATCATACGAACACCCCGTTTGCGAAGGAATGCTGCTACGGGTTTTAAAAGTTTGGTGAAGATCCTTGGTGCAGTATTTAAGCCAAAACAAAGGCCTTGGAAGGCGTAACATTTGTCTCTCCAAAGGAATTGAAGAAACTTTTGTGAGTCCTTGTGGACTGGGACTGACAGATAAGCATCTTTCAGATCCAGAGTGGTCATATAATCTCCCTTTTGAAGTAGAGACTTTAGGCAATGAATGCTTTCCATCTGGAAGTGTGAGTTTTCCACAAACTTGTTCAGGAAACTCAAGTCTATCACAGGTCGAAAAGTTCCACCCTTTTTGGGGACTAGGAACAAACGACTGAAGAAACCCTCTCTTATGGGGGGTGTTTCTGCAATGGCCCCCTTGGTGAGGAGGCTCTCCACCTCTGAATCTATAAGGTGAGCATTTACTTGGTTGGGGTTTGTAACTGGTAGAGAAAACTGAACTGGTTTGCAACGCAACGGAATTTTGTAACCTGAAACAATACTGAGGATGTCTGGGTCGGAGGTTATTTTCCTCCAGTTGTCTATGAATGAGTCGATTCTTTTGCCTCTTGTTTGGGGACACGAAAGGAACGTCCGTTTTTTGGAAGGTTGTTGTACTTAGAGTAGGAGCCAGCAAAGGGCTTGTCCTTGTTAGGAGGACGCGAAGGCCCTGAGCGCGGGCGCTTAGCAGGCCGGGAGGCTGCACCCAAGTTCTTTGCGAGGCCCCTCGAAAGGTCTGCTTGCTTTGATGCAATACTTGGAAAGTCATCCCCAAAGAGCTTTCGCTTAGCATTGGGGAGAGGCTGGTCAGTCAGGCCAATCTTTTCTTTATTTATGGCCACGAGGATTTTCTTCCTCCGTAAGGCTGAAAACTGGAAATTTGCAGAGCCTAGCAAACATAGTGACTGCTCAAGAATTAATTTGATGTCCTCTTTGGATATCTCTTGGTCCGAACATAAAGCATCGTGTAAGTAACAAAGGGGACCTGTTGTGTTTAGCATGGACCTCTGCACAGAGGCCAGTTCTTTGTCACGCTCTTGTGTATACTTTCGAGACTTTAATGGGGAGATCTGATTCAAAACAGAGTTGTCCAAGGTCGGTGAGAACAGGCAGTCGACAGATGGGATTGAATAGCTATCAAGTATGTCACTCACTTGATCATAAGTTAACTTCCGACGGAAGTGTTTTTCCAAAAAGGCGGTAAAATTCGCCTTTGGTTCCCATGAGGACTGCTGAGAATCTGGATCATAAAGATCACCGCCATTTGAAGACACGTTTGGCGCGTTTGGCCGCCCTTCGGCTTCATTTGGGGGTTTATTAACCCCGCTTTGAGGTTCAGAAACCTCGGTTGGTGGCTCATTTGCCCGAGTTGGTGGCTCATTAGCCCGTGCTGGTGGCTTTAAAGCCGTAACCAAGCCCTCACTATCGGATAAAGCAAGGTCTTCGTCCGAGTGAACCATCACAGAGAGTGTGTCAGTTTCCACGCTAGGATCTGGAGGGAAGACTGTGAGGTTTTGATGCCAATGCTTTTCCATGGACGACACACGTTTGTGTGTTTTAGGTCTTGTTGGACCTCTTGTGAAGTTTTCAGGATAGCCGATAAGGAATCCTGTTCCTCATTTGAGGTTCTCGGACGTTTATGAGCGCTTGGAGGAGGAGACTTCTCCGGGTCGCTTCGGCGGCCATGCTTTGATCTCGAGCGAGATCTCGAGCGTGAACGATGACGTTTCTTGCTCATTGCGAAGGAACAACGCGGAAAAAATTCCTGAAAGAGAAGTAACTACTTACCCAACAAACGAAACGACTCTAAAAGAGCCGAGGTTAGCCGTAAGACGGCCAAAAAAGATTAAAAAGTGTGGTAAAAGAAACCACTTACCTGTTGTGGTCCGTAGCACGAGGGAAAAGATGGAGGGCTCAGAGGCCAGCGGTCTATTATACGATCGCAGGGAGTTATGGTATTACGTCATGTGTGACATTTTCTTACCCAGGGGGGTACAGTTATGTTTTTCTTTTATTCTAGATGTGCTAAAGAGTGGTTCGTAGCACAGTAAGTGGGATTCTACCTGATGTTTTCTCATATATTTCGAACGGAGTTTGTGTAATATAATCTAGAACAAAAATTCATTTTTCAAATCGGCACACTTAATCCCCACGGTATCAACAAACGCTTTTCATTAAACTAATTTATTCTTGTTTTTCACGTTGCCGTGTTTCTACCAATAGTGTAGCTCCACCACTCTCCATATAAACGAAACGCAACCCACAATTCCTTGATTCGCTCTGTCGAAGGGCTGACGCTCGAAAAGTCATGCAGCTTTCAATCTCTTTACAGTGGCCAATCTACCTTATCTACTCAGTTGATAAAACCAAAATTTTGTGTCCCGCAATAAATAGTTGCCTTCAGGTGCTTGTTTAGACTGTTTCATAATAAGAGAGAGAATCTCATACCTTCAGTCATCGAGAAGATCCTAAGAAAGGTGACTAATTCAGAACTGATCGGTTTATCACCACAAGGAACTGCATACCAGTGACTGCACCTGCAAATAGCAGATATATTTTTCTGTGACTAAAAACCAATTTTGAGCTTTTGAGGCCCATTGGGGTCTGCTCTCATGAAAGGGGGCTCAATGCCTCAGAACGTCTTGTACACAACGCGAGTTTTCACTGTAAATTTTTTAGCGCAAAATTAACATTTTGAGATGTCTAGTGCCCTTTGTACAGTGCTCCATTGGCACATTACATTTGTGGTGGACCTACTGCTGGTTTTTGTTGTAACAACTGCAAAACGATTTTAAATAATCACGTTGGAAAAATGCTACTCAATTATCAAACCTCTCTGTGATAGATGCATTTTGGAATTTACAAACACTGTTTTTGTGGAGGAAGAAAAACTTCGGAATGAGGACGAAAAACAACAGCAAACTCAACCCACATGTAACAGGGATTTCGGGATTTGAACCCACGCCACTTTGATGGAAGGCGAGTTCCCTCAGCACTACGGCATACTTACTCCCAGTGGATATAAAAGTTTGCCTTTTAAACCGGGTCCTTGGTACGGTGAGAAAGTAAGGAGCAAGGTTTACAAGGAAACAACACGGATTTACACGGTGGTAGAAAACAGGCTAGAATAAGAGACCCTCCCATCAAATGTGCGTCCCGCTAATCTATACTCCACCACACCATGCCTCCAAACTACAATATACAGCAGCAATAAGTAGCTCGAGTTGGATCTTCTGGGTGAGTGCAGTCCTGAAAAGGACGGTTGGTACAGACTGACTTTTTGAAAACCTGTGCGGAGATCATCATCAGAGTCAAAGAAAACAGAAAAGTAACAAAGAATACATTATAACGTCAACAATGGGGATAACTCATTTTACTAAAGACAAAGAGCTTGACTGTCTAGATTTGATAGCTGTATCTGTATCGGTGTAATACAGACAAAGAGCTTGTTAACTGTCAAGAGCTTGACTACAAAGATTGGTAGCTGTCAACTGTGATATCCATCTCGTCTAACAGCAGACAAAGAGCATGATAACTTACGCTGATACTCCCAGAGTAGTAAGAAGCTTTTCCTTCATCTGGTACAACCGATCACTCTTACTGACGCCAAGCTGTATACCAACTCTGTCATGGATGTTATCCTCATACACAAACCCGTTATGTACCAGGAGGTCTGCATTAGATCGCTCGCCATAAAATATGCACACTTGTTCACCCGCCATGAAGTCCTTTACGGACAAGCTTTTGCAGCTGTCTTCAGCCATATCGTAGCCTGTCGTTATCTAAGTGAAAAGAGAAGGACAGAAAATTATTAACTTGTCATTTACAACAGTGCAGCACTTGCCATCGAAATGGACAGCAAATGTGAAGAATGCAATCAAAAACAAATTTTGGGGGAAAATGTTTGGTTTTAACATGTTTAACATGTTTTGGTTCCAGTGTGAATAAAGCTTTAGAGAAAGAAGGGCCTGTTCGTAGCCTAGATTAAGCTTTTTAGTGTGTGGGGTCAACCATCATGTACATCTTTCAAGATGGACCTGCAAGCAGATAATGTGAGGAATCAGTGGAATGTGGTGGTACTTAAATTGAAAAAGCCTGTTCTCATACCGTGCCGTTGCAGTGGTTGCACATATCCCACATCGGAATGAGTGCCAGGGTTGGTTCGCCTGTGGTACTTGGGATTTTGTTTTGACGAGTAATGACAGTTGAAACAGCCCACCTGGAATGTAAATAGCAATAAGACAGAGACAAGAGGGGGAAAAAGACATTCTGACGTACATGTATCTCCCTAAGTCAATACGTCTGTGACACGGACACGAAAAACTCGTCCATGCTGTAACAGACGCCGCCCGAACGCATACGGAGGTTTTTAAAACGCGTTTTGACCCACACAAATGCCTTTTCATTGGTGTCCTCTCTCCACAAGAAAACAATCAAGAATGAGAAAAAAGGTCACTTGTAGTGATTTATTCCAATGTTTTTGCGTCAATGATTTTTGAAAATGTCCGTCTGCGATTGTTTGTATGTGAATGGCGGGTCAAACTGTAAAAAATCTGTCTGCGTCCGTCTATGCTATCTGCTCGTAAGCACTAAATTTTCGTTTTGAAAAACGCCTCCGCTTTGGGCGCCCTTCATTAACAATCTCCGTTACGTGTGGAGGAAGTCTTAACAGTATATACAATGTCTCCTTTAAATTAAAAGAAAAAGAAGACCAAAAACGTATGAGTGTGGACAAGACCTTAGTTGGTCTCCTTCTTAGACAGTCAGAAGGGAACCGGCTGATCCTAAGCATGCCCGTGCGTAGATGAATTTCACTGTCGTCGCAAGTCCTAAACTTTAACCTGGAAATTAGGGGCAGAAACAGTGCACAGTAGAGTGAGACGGCATTAGAAGACACCAACAGGACCCATCTGGCACCAGAGATCAGAGTCCACAAGACAAAAGGTACTAGACTACTTCTTCAAAACAGTGAAGTTTTCGCAAGCCTAGAGGCCCAAAACTAATGGAGCTCAAGCCGGTTTCTGTAAAATGAGATCTCTAAGAGCATTACTACCCCTCATTTGATGGAAAACAAGTTTCCTTCACAGAGTTGCTGCAAGCATTTTGTCAGCGTAAGAAGAGAATGTGGTGGAGCAAATTTTGTCGCCTAAGACCGGAAGAGGCCAAGGTTGACCCGGCGACCTTCAGATCTGATTGAAGGTTGCACGGTATTACGAACTGAGCCAGTGACTTTTGACTCCTCTAAAGCAAGCGTTGATGATACAGTGCAATCAAGAACTGAGTAGTACCGCTGGCAATCTGACTTGCCTCGAGATTTTACGCAGCTATTCTTACACAACAAGCCAAGTTTTTATTCTTTGATAAACCACGAGGGATATCCCTCATCTGACACCCTAGACATCATAAAGCACTTACCTATGGTCATCAAAGGTAAAATTATTTCTCAATGGAAGCTTTGCTGTCTCGGGACAAACCTGTAAACAAAAATGAAATGCTAAGTATTTCTCTTCTGACAACAACAATCTTCTTCTTGACAGGTGGACTGTAATATATAGATTTAGCCAAGCCTAAAAGCGGAGATCCACATTTTTTTTATTTTTTTATTGCTGGTGCTAGATGAAGAATTCGTAACTTGAACTTTTCACATTCCACCAAAAAGGCGACTGAGTATTCTTTTGAACCTTTTCTTTCCATTAATAAAATTGTTTTTGACTTTTGTTGTCTTTGCTAAAACGGGTGTCACCATGCGACTTCGCGCCAAAAATGTGGGATACAGCACAGGGTTATCTCAAGTGTGTGCCACCTCATGTTGGTGACCCTGTGGTGCAGACGGACGGACGTACGGACGATCACGTGACTATTACGTCACTACCAAAATTTCTTGGCTTGATACTGGCTTGATAGGTTTCCAAATTTGCTTGGTGACCCGCTGGCGTGCTATGCGCGTGGGCTCCGCTGATATTGTTAGACTTGAACACTGATCATTGACCCTCAAAATTAAGACATTAAACAAACCTGGTGAATTCGTTGATATAGATAAGCATATTGACGAGCAATATTTCTGTACAACTTGAGAGCCTCACCTGAAATGTGCAATGCTAAATTAGTGATCAGCATGTAATTTCATCTGGTATTTTAGTAGTAAATTGCTTTATTTGCATGACCGCAAGATTTTACAGTATTGCAAAAGCATATTTATAGTAATTAATAACAAAACAAGACTAATATTACTGTAATATTATGCTAATGAACCTAAGTTACATCACTTCACTTGATAATAACAAACGCAGTTATGGGAGTTTACAGAATGATTGCCACAGGCAAGTTCCCTCAGGAGTTGTTCCAAACCCGGTCAACTTGAATACCCACCCGCCTCAAGCAACAAGAACAACGTTGTACAGGTACAATGAAACCAGAAAAAGTCTTCAATCCTTAAGCACTGTTCACATTATAAGAGAGCTTATGAAGGCTAGCATTGCATTATAGTTAATAATGCAGATTAAAGACTTCTAGAGAGGAATCTCTGAGCACAATGAGGTCGATGATTTGTATCACAAATCAGTTTTGAAGGATGACTTCCCTTGTTACAGCCCAACCAATTTTTGATCAACTTGCAAACACTTTTCTGTAATATTTAGACATCCTTTTGATAGCATGGCTTTTCAAGGAACTTTACAATGACATGTGGCTACTTTGGTCTGCAAATCCCAATGAATTGGTTTGTGATTGAGAAGGCAAGAGAAAAGCCAACACATTACGTACATTGTGAAACGTCTAAAACTGGTCAAAACCTTTCATTATCGTGTTTGAATGAAAGGACACATTTCAAGTGTGGATACAAAACTTCCTACCAAATGCAGGGGATCCCTTCAGTGCCTGCATCTCTTCGATGCTAAAGTATAAAGTTGTTGAATATGTAGTTGGAAGAATATCTACCGCAGAAAAACTGATTAAGGAACTTATAAAAACCATACAAAGTATAATGCATTCCTAAACTGGAAACTTCACGTCAAAAACTTTTATAACTTTTTAGCAACATTTTTTATTAGTCTTAAGTTTTTAAGGATTTTTTTGTAACTTTTTAACTATTTTTATATTTATTTTTTTTTTAATAGTGTTTTTAATATTTTTAACGTTACTTCTGTAAAGCGCTTTTGAACTTTTAGGATATTGGTGCTATATAAATATTTTATTATTATTATTATTATTAAAAAGATAAATCAGTTTTACGAACACATCTCCAGGTATTAAAAAATTGACAAGATATCTTTTGTACTTCTAAAATGTTTTTTTCCCATTACTAAAATAATAGTTTTGCTACATTTCGATAATAGGTTGTGTTTGAGAAACAACAACAACAACAACAACAATCACAACCAACCAACCAACCAACCAAACAAACAATCAAACGAATTTCTTGGATTCCCTTTCATGATAACAAGGGGGTGGGAACTAGGATTAGAGGTTAAAGGAAGGGGGAAGAGTAGAAGTTTGGACCCAGCTGCTCCTCCGACAAACCAACCCCGAGGGTAATTAAGTGACACAAGGAAAAAAGGTCAATTATATGTACTTATGTTGAAGCAAGGATACCAAGATAGGGTTTCCAAAAGGAGTCATCCTTGAGTTTTTCACAGTATACATGAAGCACTAAGCAGGCATTCTGCATCACTCTTAGAATATTGTCCTTCATAATCAGAGGACCTGCAACAGACAGGATCATCATAAGTACATAGTACCTGACACCTTCAGAGCAGAGACAAACAAATTTGTACGGTACCATTTCATACAAACATCAGGATCATAAATGTCTGAACTGATTCAAATTTCAAGGCCCTAAAACCTTTCTATGTTTAAGCACTTGGAAGGTTGCAAATGGCTATTATAACAGCTACAGTGAAGACAACAAGTAACACTGTAGATGAAAATGACTTGAAAACAAACTGTGGGAGACTTGTATCTTAGTAACTTTTGACCACCTACTTTTCTCGTAGAGCCAGCTTCTTGAAAGCTAAATGAAAGCTCTTAGTGACGATGTCTTATAAAATAAGTAAGATACACATGCACTCTGATTGGCTAAGAGGTGTGTTTGCATGAGAGTACAGTGTATGTAAACACAGTTGTGATGTCACAGTAGTTTTGGTTGTTTTATAAAAGAAATAGAAAACTTTTTCTTGTGTTTGCATAGCCTTATATAAACATTCGAGGGTTTGGGAGAATTCTCGCAAGCTATCCAAACCCTTGACTTCGTCTTGAATTTGCATAACTGTCTGGAGATCTCCCAACCCCTCTCATGTTTATATCAGGCTATGCAAACATGGGAAATGTTTTCTATTGCTTAAATACATGACAAAATTCACACAGAGATAATAAAGACAGCAAATCAAACCCACAAGGAAAACAATAAAATACGATAGCTTTATCACCTCTCCCGAAAGGGCTATTCTGAGATAATTTACATATGTACATGTATGTACATTTGAAATAATTTATGCAGACATGTAGTAAGGATACCACAACTTAATGACCAAAATAGCCAACAGAAGTAAGTGCATCATTAACCCACAAAATCGACTTTTAGTTTGAGATAGCTGGTGATTCACGATAGCTGGGGCCTTTGGTGAAATAAAAAGATTTCCAATGTTTTCAAGCCAACTCGATCAAAATAATGTAAATGCTGGAATCATCAGTCCCCTTTTGTCAGAAATCTGGAATTCTAAAGAAGTATGGATGTTTAGTTTACTCAAATTAAGTGTTACTAACAAAACATTAACTAAAAATTGAACTGTAACCAGGATAAGACATATTAAAAATATATAAAAAGCGTTCTCTGGTTTAAAATGTTTAAGAGAAATATAAGCTTTCGGCTATTATACTATAGCCTTTAACGAATGTAAAAAGAAATGAAAGCGCATGATTGGAAATATATGCAAGGGAGGGTGTGAAAAAATTAAACACAAGAATACAATAGAAGTGTAAAAAAGCTAAAAATGGACAAAAACGGACAAAATAAGAATTACAATAAGATAGAGTATTGTCTTGGTAGCGGTTTGGAATTATTGTCTGCGCCGACAGTCTTGGCAGTATGCCAGGATTCTAGTGTTCTTCGAATACGGTAATTGCCTTTGACCCAAAAATCGCTTTTACTATCGAAGAAGAAAACAATGGCCAAATCTCTTTCTTGGACACCCTCGTTTCCAGGAAAAATGGTGTTACTGTCATCGACGTTTACCGGAAACCGACACATACTGATAGATATCTGGATTATTCTTCTCATCATGAAAATAAACATAAAGTCAGCGCGGCCTCGACCCTCCTATTCCGTGCAGCCAACCTACCTAGCACTTGTGAAGGTAAAGCACGCGAGACTAGTTACGTTACGGAAGCATTGAAAGCCAATGGCTACCCACCAACGGTTATTTCCAACATTTTAAAAAAGAAGTCAGCCCCGACAACTCCTCCTCCGGAAGAATTAGTGTCCATGTTCTTCAAATGGGCCGATCCATCTGACACATCCCTGGGTTTCGCATGTCTTCCCTATATCCGCGGATTGACTGAACCTCTCACCAGATTACTTCGTAAAAATTACATCCGTGTAGTAAGCAAACCAGCTAAAACCCTGCAACAAGAATTCCCTTCTCCTAAGTTTAGGCAGCCCCTGGATCTACAATGCAATGTTGTTTACAAAATCCCGTGTGCTGATTGCTGTTGGAGTTACGTAGGTGAAACTGGCAGATGTTTTAAAACCCGAAGAAAGGAACATCAACGAAATCTTAAAAATTATACTAGAGGCTCGAACATTGCCAACCATGCTTGGCAAAACAATCATTCAATTGATTTTGATGGCGCTACCGTGATAGACAAAGGCAATTACCATATTCGAAGAACACTAGAATCCTGGCATACTGCCAAAACTGTCGGCGCAGACAATAATTCCAAACCGCTACCAAGACAATACTCTATCTTATTGTAATTCTTATTTTGTCCGTTTTTGTCCATTTTTAGCTTTTTTACACTTCTATTGTATTCTTGTGTTTAATTTTTTCACACCCTCCCTTGCATATATTTCCAATCATGCGTTTTCATTTCTTTTTACATTCGTTAAAGGCTATAGTATAATAGCCGAAAGCTTATATTTCTCTTAAACTTTTTAAACCAGAGAACGCTTTTTATATATTTTTAAAACATTAACTGACAAAAAAGGAGTCCCATTAATTGTGACCCTCCACAGGATTTCAGGGAATAAGGTGAACACACACACGATTATTGTTGACTGACTGACTGTCTGACTGAATGAAAGACTGATTAAATTCAGTGACTGATTTGTTGATTTAATGATTGGCTTTTTTTCTTCTGTTTTTTGTTTCACCCTCTTCACTCAATGGTAGGCCAGTCAAATTAATTAATCTTAATTTTCTCTTTATTTTGTGGATTTACCTAATTCTGATGCCCACGCTGTTTCTGCTGACATCATTAGTTTTCTTGGTATGGTTGCAAAAAGCTCTCCTGACTAACAAGAAAACAGAAGACAAGCTCTCGTAAGAAACACGAGCCCACAATGTTACGGGAATAATCATTGGCATAATGCTAGTTCATGGTAACAAGGGGCAAGAAAACTGTTATGACAGGTAACTGTAGTGAAGATGACCAGCAACTCAGAAACAACAGCTTCATGACTGTACGTGTCTGTGCTGGAAATAATTTTTGTCACTAAGAATGACGTGTCCTTCCACACTTTATTTCTTTATTTTGATCAAATATAACTTTTGCAAAATTGTCGCTGGACATCTTAAGAGTGACTTTCAGTAAAAATAAAGCAAAATCTCAATTTCTCGGCAGTAGTCGAAAATCGATTTCTTTCATATTTTGCATATTAGTAGGTATTGGTAAAGCTAGAAACCTCATGTAATTCGTTTTCCCCAGAAGCACTTCATTTTCGAAAAAACGAGGAAATCGATTCTCCGGTTCGGGAGGTCAGAATCATAGGAAATTAATCTTGAAAATCGGTACTATAAACTTGCATTGCGCTGGTAAACTAAAGCACAGAGAAAAAGATAGACACTTCTTATTAGCAGAACAAGTCTTTTTCATTAACTAGACAGTTACAAAACAGCAGTACTTAGCGAAATTTAACGAGCACAAACAATTCCAAACTAAAAGGCAGGTTCTGATGTTCATGTAGAAACTGATTTGGAACCTAACTTCTGTGAAATAATTTAACATGTGCTATAACCCCAATAGTGTCAATCCTTGTTCAACATTGAACTAAACTATACCTTGAAACTGGCTTATGTTGGCTGGCTTATGAAACCCTATGTTTTAAGCCTAAAATTGGGATTTTCCCAAACTGGTCTAGCAGTTTCCCCTACATAAGGTATTAATTAAAATTAAATTTACCCTTGAAAACTCAAACTATTGTTAACTCCAATAGCTTTCTGTTTCCCTTGTGGGTTTTTGAGATCAACATGAATTCTAGTTTCTAAAGAAGCTGTGGTGCTGTGTCAGTGGGGAAGTGAAAAAAAAATTCAGATTTACTCTCAGTAGTTGACTGCAATACAGTTATGTGTGGTTACCTTTATGTCACTGACAGCTTTCAAGCCCAGTCCTTGTTCACCAAAATCATCAATGACCACTTGTTCTGCTTTGCCACCATTATCATTAAACCACTTGATGAAACTAGAAATCTTATCTTGTCTACAATAATCTGACTTTTCAAACAATGATACCCCTGCAAAAAAAAGATACCTAATGGTAGTCAATTTACTATGTTACATGTATCAAACCATCTAATGTATATAAGTACATGTACCTGACTGAAAAAAGCATAACATTTTATACAAACCAATTGACTCCTACTTAAAAGTTCTTATGGTATTTTATAATTTCAAATAAGCCCCCCCCCCCCCCCCCCACCTTGTAGACGGATTTGCGGGGGAATAAAGAGTGACCACAGCGGAATGAACTAACACAACTTTATAACTGTAAACTGTAAACAAGGCAAACGCTGACAAGACTGACAATCTCGATCCCCCAACTTCGATTCCTTCCACTCTCGCTCCTCGTGCTCTTGTGTCACGTGACTATTTGAATCCCATAATTCCACTACAGTCCACACCTTCTTAAAGGGAGTAACTTACGACAAAAGCTAACAATGTACATAGTGAATAAATTTGAAACGAAGTTAACAAGAAAATCTTAACAGTCTATAATCCACATGAGTCCACCCCTTCTTAAAAGGGATTTTAGTTTTCCGAAACTAAAGTTGTAAACATGTCTTTGTCAAGTTTTAACAAGTAAGTTCCTCCATGTGAGCCTCCAGACATGGATAGATAAGGGCACTTTGAAATCAGTCCTTTAAGTTTTCCGCAACGTTTCAAAATTTCCTGGGCATCTGGAATCTGCTGGTACACCACTTTGCAGGCTTCTGATGCATATGCCTTTGCACCTGGTAGACTGTTCAAATAATGTCCAAAAGCAAATGCTAACTTTGCCAAATCAGGGTCAATCGCTGCACTCTTTAGAGTGGGTAATTCAGGAGGGGTAACTGTCTCTGTGTTAGATGGTGGTTCTTCATTATTTCTGAGATCATAATCTACTTCTTCTGAAAGTTCATCTGGCACAACAATAATCTTTTCAATGTTTACTGTTTTAATCTCATCCTGAGTGAATTTGTGTCGAAGTCGCAATAGATCCTGGCGACCATGGACATGTCCAATAACAGTGTAAGGACCATCAAATCGACGAATGAACCGTGTGGCTGATCCTTTTGGTTGTGAACTTGGAGGTGGTCTTCTAACATAAACTTGCTTTCCTTCTGCAATGTTAAGTTCCCTGGATGATTTATCATAATATTCTCTTTGAGTCCTCTTCATGTCTGCTTTGATGCTGTTGAACTGTTTTTGTGCTTCACGCATACGAGACACAAGCTGCTCTGCATAGGTGCTTCTTGAGAGGCTTTCTCCAGGTAAGTCAAGAGAAATGACTTCAGGCGATGGTGCGTTGCGGCCAAATACCAAGAAGAATGGACTAATTTGACCCGTACCAGGAATTGGAGATACATTGTGAGCATATACAGCTGGCTGCAGGAATTCTTCCCAGCGTTCCTGGTGTTTCTCACAATAAATTGCTATTGCTGCATTCAGCCATCGGTGAACACGTTCTGTACTTCCATTTAGGCGTGACGGTAACTTGTTGTAACAATGTGTTCAATTGAGAGAAGTTTTGTTAGTTGGCGTAATACCGCATTAAGCCATTCTCCTCCTTGATCGCTTTGTAAGACTGCTGGAAATCCGTATTGCAGGAAAACATCATTAAACAAAGCTCGTGCTGCAGTAGTTGCTTGTTTGTCTGGGACCGGAATTGCCCGCAAGAAATTAGAGTAGGGACAAACAGCAGTCAGAATCCATTTGTTACCAGCTGGGGTAGAAGGCAATTGTCCAACATAGTCAATACCAATGGTGCTGAAGGGACGGTCGTATATGCGAATTTGCATTGGTCCATGTTTGGGATCAGCTGACTTAAATTTGATACAGGCAGGGCAACGCCTGATCCAGTTCCTCACATGCTTAGTCATATTTCGCCAATAAAAGTCATAAGAAAGAGATCCATAAGTAGCTTCGCGTCCACGATGCATTCCCACAGGTGAGTCATGATATACACGTAAGAGATGACGTTGAAGTTGAATGTCATTGGGAACCATAATACGATAGTGATTTGGGTCCTCCATAAATTCATCTCGATACATTAACAAACCGTCAATAACAGCTGAGCGCTTTGCCATTTGTTTAACCCATTGCAAGTGTTCTTTAGGAATGTTCTTAAATGCAGAAAGATCTTGATTTGAGCTGTGAAACTTGATTAGCAGATTTAACCAGTAATCCTGTAGCTGTCTCTTAGCAAACTTTGATCGATTCCGGTTTAAAGATTCCAAATTTTCGAAGTCTTGAAAGTCGCAGTCTAAAGATGGACTTTGTTGAGATGTACCAACTTGAGGAGTCTTGGTCTGGTTAGTAACTGAAGTTTTGCTTTGAGTTTCCTTCGCACATTTGTTTCTCTTTGCGGCAATAGCCAGACAAACTGGGTCGAGGCAATGAGCTTGAGGTATAAGGCATGCATTGTGTAAACAAGCCATGGTATTGTTAAATGTTCCATGAACAAGTTCAGGGGTGTGGTACGGAACATCAACTGAGGTTGCAATGATCATAAATGCGATAACACTGTTCTCTGGAGGTATAACAACATTGTCTTCAGGAATGTTCTCTTTTACAGGGTGACGGCTGAGAACATCAGGAACAACATTTCTTTCCCCTTTTCTGTGTTCGATGAAAAAGTCAAACTCAGCCATGCTCATGCACCATCTTGCAACTTTTGCCTGTTGTGGTGCCATGGTAGTCAACCATTTAAGATTCGCATGATCGGTTACAACTTTCACTCTTCGGCCTAGTATGTAAGAGCGAAACTGTTCAAGTCCCCATTTCACCGCAAAGAGTTCCTGGTGCATCGTTGTCCAACGTGATTCAGCTTGTGTAAATGCTCGGGATGCAAATCTTACAGGGCGAAGTATGCCATCCTTCTCTTGAGCCAACATTGCACCACATCCTAGCTTGCTAGCATCCACATGTAATTCAAACTGAGCATTCCAATCAGGATGGAATAACATAACATCTGAGCCAGTGATTGCTTGCTTCAAGTCTTGAAACTCTCTTGCTGTTTCTTCGGTCCACTGAAATGACACACCCTTCTTGAGAAGAGATCACAAGGCTTGTGTTCGGGTAGACATGCATGGAATAAAGTCTCTGAAATATCCACAAAGTCCAAGAAAACGCTTGACTGCAGAAGTGTTAGTTGGTGTGGGCATAGATAAGATTGCTTCTACTCCTTTGCTTATTGGTGTTCGACCTTCTTGTGTGATCCGATGTCCCAGTATTTCGATTTCCTTTGCGAAGAATGTACACTTGGTAGGTTTTAGTTGCATACCAACTTTAACCAATCTCTGAAACAACAATGAATAATGTTCAAGGGCCTCCTCGTCTGTCGTTGCCCACTGAATTATGTCATCCACATAAACAACCAGCCACTTGTGCAAGTAATCTGCAAATACAGTGTTTAAAATCCGCTGAAAGGTGTTTGGTGCTGTTTTCAATCCGAAGGGGAGCCTGAGAAACTCATACAGTCCCAGGTGTGTACAAAATGCAGTTTTTTGTTGATCCGATTTCCGGATAGGAATTTGCCAGTAACCACTGACCAAGTCACATTTCGCAAATACTTTTCCTTGGCTAACAGCATCAAGAACGCTAGAGATAGAGGGGATAGGGTAACCATCCCCTTGTGTCACACTGTTGAGGCGGCGATAGTCCACCACAAATCTTGGAGGTTGCAGTGTACCCTTTTCTGGAGGTTTGCGGACCAGGATGCATGGGGAACCCCATTCTGAATGACTTGGTTGTATTATCTTGAGCTTAAGCATCCGCTCGATTTCTGTTTTGATTGCTCTGAGTTCCTCTGGGCTTTTCTTGTACGGGTGACGATAGATGGGAGGGGCATCAGCTGTGTCAATTCTGTGCTCAAACCCCTTTACTGCTCCAAGTGGACTACCAGGGAGGACAAATGCAGTAGGATACTGACGGATAAGTTCCTTAAATCTCTTCATGATATCTTCATCAACATTAAAATACTCTGGGCCATCTAAATCCAAGGCATGAAATATAGCATCACTGTAAGCAGATGAGTAAGGGTCACAGGTTAGCTCCTCTGCTGGAGGAAACTCAGGACCTTGACAGTCAAATTCTGGTAGCGCATCACAGAAAGGAGACAATATGGATGAGTTGAGACCAGAATCTTCCATTTCTTTCACTTGGACTGAAAGTTGCCATTGCTTTGGAGCACAAAAGTCTAAGTCACAATGTTTATGTTCAGTGTCCTTTGGAGTTTGCAATGAAGGAGGTGGCTGCTGAGTATTTGCCCAAGTAAGCCATCCATCTGCAAGTTGTTTTGCAGTAGTGTCAGCTGCTTCTTCAAGAACAGCATCATCATCCTTTGTCGTGTCTCTAACATTTCCTAGAATGACATTCTCAGGGATACTTGTCTTCTTCAACTTAGATTCCACTGCCAGTGTTGTGCAGTATGTGATGTGCATGTCAGGAGTTTCTTCTGTTAGAACTGATTCTGGTGTTTCAGCAAGGTCTATGAGCTGAGCATTGTAGCATGGATCACTGCTAGGGCGTGCTGTTTCAGGTGTCACATTACTTGAAATTTGGCTGAGATCAAAGGGACCACTGAGAACCTTGACGCCTGGTTGAATGTCTTTACCCTCAATCCAAAGTGGTTGACGTATTACTTGGTATCCCATTAAAGCTGCAGAAAGGGTGACACAGACTGTAACAAAATTAAGGCCACGGTGAAGGGATTGTGAATGCTTGTTAACACCCAGTGGCGGTGCTCCGGTAAGAAGGCATGTAATACTAACATGAGGCTTCTGCGCTGTTGATCCACTTTCACATGATGAGGAGCTATTGGGTACAGAGATGTTTGCGAAGCCTTGAAGTGGATTGTCAAGAGAGCACTGGACCCGAAACTGCATACTCGGATGGCGAAAGGTGATGGACGGAGCATAATGATCAACCAATGCTTGAGTCGCATGAAGGTGGTTCTCTCCAAAGAGCATTGGCCATACGAGACCTGGAACTACGAGCATAGTAAAGACAGTTTCTGTTTGGTTTTCCCATGTGATGGGGATTTGCATAGTGGCAACTGCTTTAAGATCAGACTTTGAATCGGCAGAGGTAACAGAAATGGGTTCTTCAAGGGCACAATACTTGAGGTCAGGTCGATTGGATGCAACACAATCAGCATGTACTTTGCTCACAAGGGATACAGAACAGCAACTATCCAATGGCAAGGGCAGTGGTTCACCTGCAGATGTAACAGAGGTCCACAAGATATTACGCTGACATAACTGAGTTTGTGGCTTTCCTGAATGTGCTGGGATGGTAACGGCAGGTAATCCAAATAATGGAGTAGATGTCGATGGCTGATCAAATGAAGCTGGAGGTGGTGGTCGTGAAGCGGAGGGTGATGTTTGGTTTTCAGACCCTGCAGGAATGGAAGTCGAGGATTTCTCCGTACACTGAGCTTCGTATTTTTCCAGACGAGTAGATAAGACTACGAGTTGCTGTCTAAGAGAATTTACCTCATCAGATGGAACAGTGCTGCGAGATGTGCTTGATGGGCGATTTTCCGAGTGTTTGATAGCTTTACAGCCCCACTTGTTACAGCGTTGGCACTTGTGTTGTCAGCCATAAGAGCATTTGTTGCCGTCTTCCTCGCAATTAGATTTGGGAAATCGATTGTAATTTCTGCATATCTCCGGTTGTTTTGGAGTGTCTTTGCGGTATTTTGGACAGTACCTTGACAGATGAGTAGTTTCTCCGCAAGTGTAACAAGCCCTCTGCTGTCGTTGGGAGTGCTGATATTGAGACTTCACCGAGGTCGAGGAAACAAACGCATTCGGTGGTGTAACTTTCCATTCATCGAGCGACTGATTTGGTTTCGAGGCGGTGGGCGAAGTTTGAAATGACAACTCAACACGACGAGCCGCTTCGACTGTCTTATCGAGTGTTTCAAATTCTGATGCTTTCACAACGAGCTGCTGAGCTAGGCTTGACTTTAGAAATAAACTGTGATATAACAAAGGTGGGACAATCCTTCGCAATCTTTTCGCCAAGTTTCTCCAATTGATGCAGTAGTTTCTTGTATTTGAACGCAAACTGTTCCACTGACTCGCCATGCTCTTGTTGAATGGCGCTTAACTCGGCTGCTAATCGGCGGCACTTGTCTTCTTTCGATTCACCGAATTCTGCACGTAATCGTTCGATGCAAATGTTAAGTTGGTCTTCTACCGCTTTATCTGCGTAGCCCTCTGTGGTTTTAGCTATTGACAACACAGATCTCGGCCAGTCGCCAACACACTGTTGTTCAAGAAGGGAGAAACGTGTTCCGGCGGGAAGATGTGAGGTTTGTTGATTGAACCGCTCGAGAAATTCCGAGATATCGTCTTGTACCACACTATCTCGACGAAACGAAGGAAGCTGGATGGAAGGCATACGAAGACCTTGTGTATTTTCGTGTTGAACTGGTGCTGGAACGGCCTCGGCCATGTTGCCGACTGTTTGGTTTACTTGAGTTACATTTGTTGTTAAGTCTTTCACAACGCTGACAAGTCCAGCCACGATGCCTTGCAATTCTTCAATTGTAGCTGGCATGATGAGTCCGACGAAATTTTGGGTTCTCCACCACTTGTAGACGGATTTGCGGGGGAATAAAGAGTGACCACAGCGGAATGAACTAACACAACTTTATAACTGTAAACTGTAAACAAGGCAAACGCTGACAAGACTGACAATCTCGATCCCCCAACTTCGATTCCTTCCACTCTCGCTCCTCGTGCTCTTGTGTCACGTGACTATTTGAATCCCATAATTCCACTACAACCTTTCTGCAACCAAAAATTAAATAAGCGCCCCAGAGGCTTAACAGCGCCTTTACGGTAAATAACCATGACCTTTCCCTCTTTAAAATAAAAAACAATGTTTTTTACAATCAGAATGTGTCTAAATAGCAATGAATTGATGAATCTGGCCATAGTTACATGTACATCCAAAACACCAAGAAATTTTTGCCCACGCAATGATGAAGGAAAAATTGATCTTCCCCTCTAAATTTATTGCTTCTTCAAACTTTCCACAAAGGCTGGATGGAAATGTTTTCCACGTGAACAAAGACTACTTTGAGGGCTGCAAAACTAGGGCAAAAAAGAGAGGGCTAAGCAAAGAGATTGAAAAAGCCAAACAAGTTTGTCCATCAAAATAAAGAGGAAATGAAGAGAACCAGAAAGAACACACAACTATCCATACCAGATTGTCTTTCTCTAATTGTCTCCACCAAATCACGAAGCTTTTGATGCTCTTCCCACTGTTTGACGGGTAAAACAGGCGTATCCAGAGACACAACTGTAAAAGAATATTACAACATTAGAAACCGTAGGTAGACAATTTTTACTGCTGGGTGAGAAAGTAATTTGACTTAAAATAAAGGTAGATTGGAAGTCTAAAGAGCTAAGCACTAAACCACTACATGTACATCTCCATAATAAACTCTCAGTAGCCAGTTAGACTACACCTGCCCACATAATCACAGTGCTTTGAGACAAATTATAATGATTGAAATGGCTTGGGGCAGCTTAAAAAGTAAAAAAGTAAGAGCATAAAATTGCCCAGTTTTTGTCTTTTTACATTTTATCCACATTATTTACTTGATCCCTCCAAGAATGAAGGTATAAAATTCTTAACTTGTAACTAATACGTAATCTTAAAAATTAATTCACAGTGCTTAGCTTTCCTGTTTTAACCAATTTTACATTGTCTCTTGCCAAAATAATCACATTCACCATACAAAAAAAAGCCTTTTAAATGTATTTGTTGGTCTGAAAAGTTACTCAGGATGCATTTGCCTGGAGCCTTCAAATATAACACTAAATCCCATTTAAAAAGCACTAACCTATACAAGAAAGTAATATACATGAAAACTGGGTACCTTTTGGGATTTTTCTCTTAATTTGATGGACAAAATTGCCACTAACAAATTTATAAGCCTCTCTTGCAAAAAGCTTTTTAATTATTGCAGTAGTTAAAAATGACTCACGTTCAAATATCCTTTGACAAGCAATTAGCACTTCTTTGTCCACCACAGCATGATTACATGCTTCAGAACAGCATGGACTGGAATGGCTTTGCTGAGCTTTTCGCTTTCCCTTCTTCCCCATGGTTCAGCACAAAATTCTAGAACTTCAAAAAAGGAGAGAAAAATGTTCGTGCTGTGTGTGGTTTACCGTAAACAATTACGTGTCTGTCTCACATTCATACATATATGTACAGTAGTAGGTACTGTATTAATTATTTTTCTCCATTAAATGCCAGGCCCCGAATAAATGCCAGGTATAAAGGAGAGTATTCACTATTGTAAATAAGCCCCTCAGACATTTATTTCTTGTATAATAAACTTAAGATTTAAGGGCAACATACACCTATTTGCAATAACGTTGTCATATAAAAATGAAAAAAAAAAGGGAAAAGCAGGGCTCGACAAAAATTGGAATTCCAGCTTGCCCTTGGGGCAAGCAAGTCACAGAATTTGCTTGCCCGAGCCAATTTCCCACTTGCCCGTGTTAAAAAAGAAACAGATTTCTCATGCTCATTAATAATTCATGAGGCATGGACAAGGATCTCACAAAGTGTTTAATGAGTGATCGCTCTCCTTCTGTTGAACGTTTTGGGAGATTGTTCACATTTACTACCCTGTCGATTTCATGATACTGTTCTAGTACGTAACATCTATGTTTACTGACTGGATGCACTAAGGTAGCGTGGATCAGAGTTTAAAGAGTTTTACTTGTAACGCACATGTAATAAGTACGTATTAATTTAGGATTAAGCTAATTAGAAAAACCCTTGAGGAAATTTGAAAGACGTTGATGGTTAAATAAAACGTTGGTCTAAATGTGTAACAGACTACGTTCAAAATGCACATTTGTCGCAGTCATTTGTTGTGAAAAGAAATTTGATCCCGGCAGATTTTGATCGCGTGCAAACCAACCAGTGTAGTTCTCAGATCGTCATCTTTCCAGACCTCAGAGCATAAAAAACCTGAAAATATGCTTGCGTTTATAACCCTTAATTGGCCTTCGATTGTTTGATGTATAATTACAATTACCACAGATTGAGAAGCAATTTACCACGCATTCAAGATTTTACATAAAAGCTTATACGTTTGCTCCACTTTCTCGCTTCAATTCTGTCTGCATATGGTGTATCAGTGGTGGGCAGCGCCAAAAAATATACTAGCAATATGAGGAAAAGAACCCTTTGTAAGACTCATGCATAAAGGATCTGCTAACAGGTGGTAGTTTTTTTACTAAAAATTGTAAAAAGGCTTTCCAGTTTAGGCACAAAACTAAGGCCGTTTTAGCTACAGCAGCGTTTTCATCGCATGTTCTCTGAACTTTGTTTACCAATTCACAGGTCAGGGAGGGATTTCACCAATTGATTGATTACTGCTACCAAAACCAATTAACGTTTTTGAAAAAGTCATTTTAAGTGATTGCCTGACTGACAAATCAAATTATAACAACATCAGACCAGATTCAAGGCTCGAGACTAACTTTTCAGGTCAGTAGCCAAGTGGCCAGTGAGAGAAGACAAGACTAATACCGTATGAACATACTAACGTACAGAGAAACGCTAAGCAGTATCGACTTACCGTACGAAGGTATTAAGGCACAAGGAAGAGCAGAACAATGTCGTGTGAACGTGCTAACATACAAAGAAACGTTGAGAAGGCTAGACTAATAAATCGACGAACCCACTTACGTACGGAGAACGTTGTGAAGACGTTACGTAGAGAGAAACGCTAGGAAGAGAAACTATTGTACGAACGGAGCAATTAATGGAAAAAAAGTCGATAACAGAAGACCAAAGAATTGTGTGAACCTACTATAACGTGTAGACAAATATCATATGAACGGGCTAATGGACCTTCCAAGGAAACAAATGGTGAAACGTTCTGAAGACGGCTAATTTCGTTCGAACGTAGAAATGACGGAGAAAACGTTGCCATCTGAGACAAGAATTAGTAGGGAAAAACGTTGAGAGGACAAAACAAGTATCATACGAACATTATGATATCCTACGGATAAGTTTTACTTTTTGCTCACTCAATTTGCTTTTGCGATCCGATCATCAGAAGCAATATTTACCCCAGTAGTTTGGTTTCCATTCGGTGCTTATAGTGCTTTGAAATTTTCACTAGCCAAAACGGAATTTCTACTAGTCTGTGAGTAGTTGGCTGCCATTAGTCTCGAGCCCTGACTGATTGATATTTAACTTAACGGTTGTGTACGCTGTTGGTGCTTAATTATTTGTCACTTATTTGACAGACTTAAAATGTAATTTGATGGAGGGTTTGCCCGGGCGCTTGCCCGTCGGGCAAGTGACCCTGAAAAGTTACTTGCCCGACCTCAAACTATACTTGTCCCGGACGACCGGACGACCGGACGGGACTTTTGTTGAGCCCTGAAAAGAAGATACCCAAATAGGAAATTAGGTACGCTAACTACATTCAGGGAATTGCTCAGACAAAGGGTTACAGCTCACCCCGAAGGCTCAAAAGGTTTTTTAGGTGGCCACTTTAACTTGTTTCAACTCATTTGATATCAAACTGAAGTATCACACCATCATCCATAATTGCTTTGAGAATTATAAAGAGATAAAGGAATAATTTGCATGGCTAATTATTTCCTATTTGGCTTTTTTCTTTATTCTCTTTTCCATTTTTGTATGAGAACGTTATTGCAATTAGGTGTACATGGCTGCCAAGAAAAACGAATAATAATGCTTTCTTAAAAAAATGGCAGGCCCAGCTAAACTGCTTATTTAAACAAATGCCAGGTCCACCATGCCAAGTTTGAAATAAACGCTGGGGGCGTTTAATTGAGAAAATACGGTATATAGTACCCCCTGGATATGAACGAGGCTACACACTTCATACTAAGAAACTTCCAGCTTTTATGAGCTTCTGATTAATTTTAATATGCTTTCCATGCATACACATATAACATATGATGCGGTATAAAATGATGAAATTAGGCAGCAGGTATTGGGCAATGTTCACCTGAACTCCATCTGATTTTCATCAATGACAACACAATTCATTAATGTTTTTAATATGCTAATCATGGTGCAGTTGAATCAAGGAGACAAATCAAATTGCATTTATTCAGCTACAATCATACCCTGACCATCACTGACTGTTTTCCCTTGACCACAAAGGGTATGTGTTTTTAATTGGAGGATTATAAAATGACTACAAAAAATTGCCCTCAAAACTTCTTCACTTATCACCCAACTTTCCACTCTTCAGACAATCTTTCAGCCCTGGGTATTTTAAGTTCTCTGACTAACCATCCACTGGAGGGGGCTTATTAGGGTACAAACGGTAAATTGACGGCAGGCAGGAGAATGGACATTGCTGGAACAAGGTAGCCTTAAACCAGGCCCGTACATGTAGCAGGGGGAGGGGCAGGGGAGGCTCGAGCCCCCCAGAATTTTTGGAAGTTAAAAAACATGACAATTAATATCCCAAAAAATATATAATTAAGGACGGTGCCTCCTAATACAGATGTATTTTTGCAAAGGTTATGACTATGGGGAAAAATTAGAACTTGGTAAGGGCTATTGGAATCCAAAAAGAAAAATGTGGGTAACCACGCATTTTGCAGAGATAATTAATCAACCAGATGTCCAAAAAAGTGTTAAAATACAAAGAATGTATGGCAATTTCTTTACAAATTTAAGCTCAATTATCTCTGAAAAATGCGTGGTTACCCCCAATTTTCTTTTTGGGTTCTGATAGCCCTTGCTAAGATCTGCTTTTTCCACATAGTCTTAAACGGTCTTAAACCACGCAAAAATATTGTTGTATTAGTGGGCAAATTCCTTAAGAAACCCGAATATCCCGAGATGCTCAGAACGTTTGCGCAGTAACAAAAGGAGGCACCGTCCTTAAAACAAATTAATGTGCAACAATCAGTCTTGACTTCTGATGTTAAAAGTGCCCTTTATAATTTCACAACCTCTAATAGCGTTCGACATCTGTTGAGTTGAGTCACTAGCCATTGGGCAAGTGGGCTTCAAAAATCTACAAGCCCACCATACATTTCAGTTGTCCAGGTTCCTTACCAATGTCTTTCTTCACCCATATCACCTTTACCCTGGCAGTATAGCTTAAGGTGATCCCCTGGTAAAAGAATCTGTCATAGATTTGTAATGAAACTTGGCACAACTATTCAAAAAGTCATGTAGGTTCTAAAATTGCAATAAAAATTGGGGGTCACCGTGCTCATTTTAGTGGTATACTGCTGATGAATACAGTGTTTAAAGGCATTTTTTAGACAATAGCCGCACGAAGCCAAAATGCTCAATATTTCCACTGCTGATTGATATTTCATGTATAAGTTGACTTATGTCTTTATACATATGTGTAGTCATATGTGTCATACAAAACGTGTCCGAAAAGCTTCAAATTTACTGGACACTCAAAAAGTAGACGATGACGACGGTAGCTTGATGTGCGGTCCTCTACTCTAAACGGCTTTTTTGGTAGGATTTCTTTAAATGTGCAAAATCTGATCATAGATCTTTTCCAACTGTTTTATATTGCGTTTGGAACACTGCCCCAATTGAATTTATACAACAAAAAATGGGGGTCACTGTGCTCAATTAGGAGAAAACAACCATTTATTTCTCTGAACAACTCAGTTTTGATAGGAAACCTACCAAGTTCTGAATGCGTGCGCGTTCGTGAGCATGCTAGTAACGCATAAAAGGATGCCCAGAAAGGATGCGCAATGCAATTGAATGGAATCACCTTAAGACTGTGAAGGACCTTAATACCTTTAATATCTAACCGACTTCTGTGTATTTGCTGCAAACGTTAACCCCGCTGTTGTAACACAAGTCTAAGGAATAAAATTATATTTATCTCACCAATCGAGTGACAAACGCTACGTAAACATTTAGGAGAGTTAGGTAAAACAGGTCCGAAATTTGTAGCTTATTAGCTGTCGAAATGTTTGAATTTTAACAAACCTTGTAACTTCAAGAATAATTTTTCAAAGCTGATGCTTCAATTCTGGTAGATGTTGCCAACAACTTTGTCAGCGAAAAAGCAAACAAGAAGCAGCTTTTTGGCCAAATTTCCAACGAACGATGTTCCCATAAAGGTGTCCTTTTTGACGAAATCGACTCAAACTGTGGCATTCTGAACAGTGTTAGTTTCTATCTGACATGAATTTTTTTTATGCTATTTTAACTGGGAAAGGGGGGGAGGGGGGGGGGCGCTTTGACTAGGCCAATTTGCTCGGCCCCTCCAGTTATTTCAGCCTTGTTACGGGCCTGCTTAAACTACACGTAGCCTGATGATCTTAATCTTAAGACAAAACGCCTGACCTAGAAACATTTCATTTCTACGTCGGAAATAACGTGCTGACAGGTAATGTAAGAGTTTCAGTGAGGTTACATTTCTACAAAAGGGCAAACTTTCTTTTGATAATAGTCAAGTCCTTCAAGGGCTCCTCGATCAATCACAAAAATTTGCACAGCTTATACTTGTGTATTCAGTTTTTGTACTTTGACAAAAGAAACATGCATTGTTTGAACTACATAAGCCTCATACACAGATTAGTAAAGTGGCTCACCTTTGTGTACTAGCTAGCAAGTAACGAATCCAAAGAGGTGTCTGCTGGCGGCCGCCATCTTTGACAGTTCGATGCACGGCAGCTAAAAGACTGGGGCGAGGCAACCTCTGTCGACCACAGGTTACCCAACCTACACGTCTTGCTTTCCCGTTGTCTAGCAACTGGAGTCTCCAACGCAGACGGCCTTTAAAGGGACACTGTCACCAATATCTAGATAACTTTGAAAAGCAAAGAGACATATTCTCATCAGCGGAAATCCAAAAATACTGGTTGAATTTCGTTTTAAATTACTCTACCAGTTCTCTGAGGCTATAATTGAGTGTGTTTTGTCGCGGATCGCTAGGATGGACATGGTTACAACTTGAAAACATCAGGCTGATGTTTTCAAGTTTTTCCTTTGTTTCATGGAAAAATCACCAGTAACTGACTATGGTTTGTTCTTCCTTTGAGAAAATCATTTGATTTCCTTTTTTGGACGTTCTAGGAACATTCTGTGTACGTGAAAAAAGCATTTAATTTAAATTTCAGCACATTTTTCACCCCAAAACGTAAAAATCCCCGTGACAGTGTCCCTTTAAGGTGTTTCGATACAGTTTTTAGGGGACCATACCTCACTTTTAAAATCGGGTCTTAGACAGTCTTCATCTTGTCTGATCAACGTGAAATTTGCAACACTTGTTGGTTTTGGATTGAACTTTAGCGTGGTTTACATTTTGTAAAAATCGATATTTCCATGACAACGATAAACAAAAATCCTCGAAAACAGTAAAATTAAAATTTTGCGCGATCCAGATTTCACTTTGGTAAGAAAATACCAGCATCTTAAACTGTGATGTATGGCAAACAAAATATAAAAGAACAAAAAAATTCTGTATGTTTGTTTTGAACTAAATCGCAAAAACATTTTCAACCTTAGTTTTTGCCTAGTAACAGTAAATGCACCGAAAAATAATCAATGCTTTGATGAACTGGCTAGAAAATACTGTTAAAATGTGTCTTTTACTTACTATTTTACGCCTAGAAAGTTTTGTTGAAACTGGTGTTCGCGATCTCGAGAACGACTTGTTTTTCTAAGATCATTCGTGTAATAATTTTGTGGTAATTTTTGAATTTGAGCGCTTTTGCAAAAATCATGAGAACGGCTCAATAGATTTTTTTAAAACATTAAACACGCGTGCTTGACGATGTGACCAATTTTACTTTTCAGTCTTATTAACATTGATTCACTGGAACACTTTTAGATTTAACGTTAAAAAGAGGATGTATGAAACGGCGGAGAAGGTTGCGTTACAAATTCACAATTGGCAAGTAAATGCTAATATATTCAAAGTAATGCGTAATTCATTGCTTCGTGATTTTTATCTGGTTTCTTTCTTCTTTGTTGCACTGTAGATTACAACGAAAAGTACACAATTTATAGAGGAATAATATGTGCGTCAACACGTAGATGTACTGTTCATTAACTGTTTTGCGTGATTTTGCTTTTATCGGTGTTGGTTTTGAAACGTGATGTTTACCCCACTTCTTACCACAGGAACTTACTTTTACTTAGATATTATCGAATAATCTTTTATATCATACCGCGTGTTACTTATTTTATTTACTGTGGTAGACCAGCACTCGGCTGCTATGTCCGATCTAGAAAAATCGTCATAACCGCAGGTTTCGCGCACGTGTTTTTTGGTTAGATGTATCCGTAGGGATTTCTGAGTTAGATCAGTTCTAGTGTAGACTTCACTGCGTTAACTTCTACTCGGCATTGGGCCATAGTTGCTTTCTACACTGGTATTCATCTACTCTGTCAAGTCTAGTGCAGTACGTGTGCAAACCAAAGTGAGTAATCTATTCCTTATTTTTAGGATTAATTCTTAGTTTTTCCTTGTTATTCGTTTTTGCTAAGTTTTGTTTTTCTCGACTAGCAGGATAGCCTCTATATCGTTTATATCGAGTTGGTTAGTTGGCATATCATGCTCGAGACATTAAGAAACTATCTTGCTAGGCTAGGTTTTATCTTATTATAGGGTTAATTCGTCATAAACTACTATCCACAATTAGCCTTCATATAAGGCTTTATCACTTGTTAGCTTTCTACAAGATTAGAATATGCGCAGATTATGTTACGTTTCTACATTCGGACATTATTGCGAATCTTAGCTATAACTTCTTCATATATTGTTTAGCTTGTATGCTTAGATGTATTAGTCACGTTAGTTCTATTTTCGCTATTGTATTTCAGTTCGAACCTGCATACGGTTTACCGCAAACGTTTCAACAGCACTAGCACGTGGCTTGAATCAATCCGCATCTTAGTATCGCTCTCAATTGAACTTGTATGGAACATTGAACTCTGTCAATTAAACTCTGTTATCGTCGTAATCAGAATTTCTTGTCGAGTTCGTTTATATCACGCACTGCTCTACCCCATGTGATTTACTTGGATTTTTGGTTTGGCATTCTGTCCTTGTGAATTACAATCGGAACACTACTTTTTTCATAAAATTGCTGTTCTAACAAAACTGAGCGCTACGATTTGGTTTAAACTTCTAGAATCAGCTTATAATAACATTTTACCTTGACTCTTCAAGTTTCCGGAAAATCGTAGGAACAGAAATCCCGGCACAATTTGAACGTCCAAATAACAACCCTAGACGGACTTCAAAGTTTGGACCGCTCCCGCGCTTTCCAGATTTGACTGGAGAGCGTAATAACTCCAGATAAAGTAAGTTCAATGTATGGTTGTAGTTAGTTCCAAACCGCATTTGGGGTTGTTATTTTGACGTTCAAATTGACGTTCAAATTGTGCCGCGATTTCTGTTCCTAAGATTTTGCGGAAACTTGAAGAGTCAAGGTAAGATGTTATTATAAGCTGGTTCTAGAAGTTTAAACCAAATCGTAGCGCTCAGTTTTGTTAGAATAGCAATTTTATCAAAAAAGTAGTGTTCAATAAAAGCAAAATCACGCAAAATTAACGAACAGTACATCTACGTACATATTATTCCTCGATAAATTGTGTATAAAATGCGAAAGTTTCAAGGCAATCGAGTAAGAAATGACGATGTTATTAGAGTTTTTAGAGAGGCATAGAGCGCGTCATTTATTTCGATCGAGTCACCTTAAGGCACGTGACAAGCCCACAGGACGTCTATGCTCGAGGGTATAGAAACTGCACCTTTTTCCGTACCTAAACTTCATGCAATATTAGGTGCAAACTAAAAAAGATGGCTGAGTAGGAAAACGTAAAGTTGACTTTTCAGAGAAAAGAAATATCTCATTCAATATTTAACAAATTCTTCTCATATTTCCTACAGTTACTAAATGGTACATTTGCTATAATTTTATTTCATAAATTCCCTAAACTATATTTAATTTTAAGCACCAGAACTTGCAAGGCTTGTAATAACACACTGGCAAGACAATGGGTTGAGGAGAGCACGTTCTAGAAAAATGACTTCAAAATCTTTAACTTAGTTCAAAACTAAAATACCTCAAGGCACAAGTCTGCATCTTAGTTCTTATGGATGATAACCAAAGAATCCTTCTTCTCTGCAAATCGTTTCCCATCTCTGACAACAGTTGTATCTTTAATCAAAGCCAGGGTCTCTTCCACCAGCTGTCGGTCCGCCTTTTCACGAAAATTTGCCGTTACTGTCAAGAAGTCGAGTAGCAGGTTTCCCTCGGGTGACTGCGGGTCAAATATCTCGGTGACATCGTAAGAAATGTCGTGGTGATACACTTCATACTTCCAGCCATTTTTGTTGCCGATCTCAATCAGCTTCTCAACCACATCATGAATCTCACCACCGTACATTCCACACTGTAGTCGTTGCTTCGATGCCACCTTGAAAATAAAAATCTCTGCTTGTAGCGATACAAATGATATGTCCTTTGTCGCTAAGTTCTTTCTCAAAACAGTGAAGTAAAGCTTTCTCCATATCGTTTAAGTAGATGCTGTGTATGAAATGTATGATGTCGAACTTCACTGGTTCTTTCTGGCTTTCTCGATACTCTTCAAAGGTTTGCTGACAGATTTCAAAAGCCGTTTTTCCATCGTCCAGCGGACTTGCAAGATTTTCGATGGCTGCTCTGTACAGGCTGCACGCAAATAAGTTAGGCTTAATGGCTTAGTTGAAGATCTTCACATGGCGTCCGAGGTCTCTCTTTGCCAATTCTTCCTTGATCACTTTCAGGATTAACAGATCCATTGCCCCTTCTGAACTTCCAACACTTAATACATTTAACTCCTGGCGTTCGGAAATTTTATTCTGTAGGAGTCGCGGTAAGTGAGATTGCAACATCTGATGACTCAGCTCATTCTGCTCAGTTTTCTTTCGAAATACATCATAACTCTTAAGAAAGTTGTCTTCACTTGTTATGAGGGACAAACTCATTTTGTTCCACTGGTGATTTTATACGGTCAGGGAGAAATTGTAGATCTTAATGGGTTTAATGTGCGCGGACTAAAACATTTAAAAATAGGATTTCAGCGTTTTTGAATTGTGTTTTGCCTACATACCTGTACAAATAATGACCGCATTGACCTTGTAATGACGTTATTCGCATTGAACTTTTGCATTATACCTAGACAAACAATGTTAATGTTGTTGTACTCTAAGCAAACTTAAGATTGCACACGGTTGAATGAAAATTGCGATTGCCGCAGCGATAGATGGTATTTAAATAAAACTAATGTAGTTGCCGCTGAATAAAAGAGAATTTTTAGAGAAAGAAAATGTAGCTTATTCTAAGTTCAATTTATGTTTAATTAACTGCTTACACACATAATATTTTTATCTTTTCAATATAACTTTATGCAGGACACCTTTGCACAGCTTTTGAGGAACGAAAGCGAGTGTCAGTAAAAAGCCGACTCGGAGCCGAGGCCGGGGCCGGGGTTGGGATGTCTTCCCCCCCCCCCCCTTTTTTTGCGATGTATTTGTAAATAGATTCCTTTTGGTCGAAAAAAGTATCTTTCGGTTTACATGAAACCCAGGGGGGTACTCCGGATTTCAAGTGACGGGGATGATCGAAGGATTTTTTGGGTTTGAAATTTTCGATTCCGGGATTTTTTTGGGTAGAGAATCAATTTAAGTAGGGATTGTTTGGGGTATCCAAAACAATATCAAGATTCTTTGTAGTGCTGACTGCGTAGTTCATGTTATACCATGTAATCCTTTCTGGAAATTTTAAGGCTTGGAAATTCGGCATGGAATTTTTTGGGGAGTTAATTTTTAGTCCAGGGATTTTTTGGGGTTTTGTTGGGTTTTGATTTTTGCCCCCATTCGATCATCCCCGTCACTAGAAATCTGGAATACCCCCCCTGGGACATGAAAGGAGAATCCTTTGAAAAAAATTTATCAAACAAATGAAACTGTGCATGTGACAAGCATCTTTCAGTTGGCTCATTTTCCCGCGAAAACGGTCACGTAGTCAATCATTCCCGGGTTTTCTCCCGTTTTGTTTTCATGAAGATGTCCGAATCAGAAGAATGCAATTCCGGTACGCAAGGAATGCGGCTATAATCTAGCGCAGGATTAACCCTGAGTAATATTCAATCGCTCAGAAAAAAGGGCAAATCCTATCTATGGTCTACTAAGTTGGAAATACTTCGCACCTACTTGCAAGTAATGAGAGTTAGCGTGTCATGTTTACATGACGAGCATGACAAGAATTCACATGCTGTACTTACACAGTTGAGAGAGACGAGATTAACCCTAAATGGGGAAAAATGCCATTTTCGCCCTCCCGGCCAAGCTATCTTTCTTCGGACGTGATCTGAGCTGATAAGTTGTTACGCTCAGTGAAGAGAAAGTAGCCTCCATTCTGAATGCCTCACAGGTCAGGTCATTTGTTCAGCTTGCCCAGTATCCTGAAAACTCTCTTACTAACTTCGCACAAGAAGCGGAGCCACTTAGAAATCTCCTGAGAAAGAATGAGCCTTTTGTTTGGGACAAGGCTCAAGAAGAGTCAGTTTAAGAGTTGAAGGAGCTGTTGCGCAGGCCAGGTCACTCGCGTACTTCAGAGGGGACTGCAACACACGTATCATCGCTGATGCAGGCCCACACGGTTTAGGCGCGGCGTTTACTTATCTTCGGGACGGGAAATGGTGAGCAATCTCGTATGCATCCAGGAATCTCACTGAAGTAGAACGAAGGTACTTACAAACAGAGAAAGAGGCCTTGGCTCTAGTTTGGGCATGCGACAAGTTAACATTGATGTATATGGACGCAATTTGAACTTGAAACTGATCACAAAAAGTGCATTATGTTTTTTTTGGCAGACTCTCCAAACCTTTGGCGTGCATTGAATGTTGGGTTCTGAGATTGCAGGGATATGACTACAGAGGTGACTATCGTCCTGGAAGAGCGCACATCGAAGACGCACTATCAAGGCTCAATCACTCACACCGAAAGACACAAGCCTTTGTGAGCTTTCGTACAAATGAAGAAGGATATCCGTTCGAGACAAGTACCGATGATAAATGTTTCTTTTTTTCAGAGATAGCTGATGGTTTTGATGTGAGGTGTTTGGCTCGGTCGTATAGACACTTAACAATACCACGTGTCACTGACTGAGGATGGTGTGAATCATAGGCTAGGTATTGGTCAGTGTGGGTGGGCTTTCTGTAATCAGTGGTGGTAAGAAGACCGTTTGAATTCCTTGAAACTGACGTGTCGAGAAAGGGGATAGTGTTATCCTTCTCGATTTCCATGGTAAAACGAATAGTAGGCTGTTGACTGTTTGGACGTTGTAACAAGCCGTCTACATAGTCTTTACCTAAGACTGTAAAAGTGTCATCTACATATCGCTTCCAGATCTTAGGTTTATAGGTCGCAGTTGCCATCGCCCGTTCCTCAAACTCTTCCATGTAAAGGTTAGCAATAACCGCGGAGACCGGGCTCCCCATGGCTGCTCTGTCTTTCTGTTCGTAAATCGACCCGTTGTATTGGAAATACGTGAATCTTAAGACAAAGTTTAAAAGGTCGGCAATTTGTGTAGGTGTAAGGTTTGCGGTCGGCAAGACCGGGATCGTTCTCTAGTTT